>JAXIVJ010004790.1:77500-79647 GCA_036785665.1 Chirona hameri
GGGACCGTAAAATGGCTTTTTAACATGGAACCCTATTGCCTAGTAAGAAAATGTACGCCGTGCTGCCATATGGACTTTGGACCCCCCCCCGCTCTGTACCATACGGCGGGCCGGGACCTCGGCTTGGATTAAATTATCGGCAATCTCCTGGACGAAAGACTCCACCTCACTAACGCACGTGCTTAATCCGCATTCCATTCGCGGACAGAGACGTTTTCGTTGCTGTGTTTTGAGTGCAAAACGGACACTACTCAAATAGATATATAGGAGGGATATGAGGGATGAGTTGCCTACAGGCAGACTTGTCAATGATTCAATGTGAATCGACTACTTTTGATTGAATCATTCTTATTTCCAATGAATGACTCATGAATCGATTCACCTCATGCGCAAACCTGTTGTGAGTCACTGATTGAATCATTCATACAGAGAAAATAGGCTGATTGAATCATTCATTGCTCAAAGAATCATTCTTTTTTGGTCGAACAGCATAAACTGTCCACAAAATATGCCAGCGGCCCAGCATTCATCTGTGCCCTGTGGACAGACCAGGCACTTAATGGCCAATTATATGAGCTCTGTGTCCTGAGATGTAGCCTGTAATTCATCTATGCAACTCCAGTGGGCACAAAGCCACTGTTCAATCAGCCCTAACTAGGTGAATACCTTGGAACTGGTAGGGTTAGGGGTAGGTACCTAAATACTTAGAAAAGGTAACTAACTCATACTTTGGTTCATAAATCACACAGTACACGCACACCTTTTTCACACGAAAAATTATCAAAAGGTAGCCACCTTTTCCTAATTTCTAGGCTATACCATAAAAAAACTAAATCATAAACAAACATTTGCATGACCTCCGCATGTCCCAAATATCACTGTCGCATCGGCGCCGCTTTATTCCACATCATTCCCTTCTGAACCCTGCTTTAGCCAAGCTAAGTAGCTGTTGGATAGCTCTGTTGTTTTGTGTATTTTTTGAGGAACCACATTATATTTAGATATAAGGATTAGATATTTAGTTTTGTGGATCGTTTAAGTATTATTTTTAAGCATTCATAGTTAGCTGTTACCTCTTACTTGCTTTTTAAAGGACTTTTCATTCTAGCTTGTGTGCGCCAAAATTGTCTTAGTCTTATTTTTGTGTTATTAGTTGCAGGGTTGGATAAGTAGATATTTTAGAAAATTAGGGATAATTAAGGTGTATTTAGTATTCAGTTTATTAAGGATTAGATATTTAGTCTAGTATTAGGTGCACTCATAGCTGATTTGTGTTACTAGCTTTACCTAGATCTAGTAAGGTTTAGAAGAAGAAAAAACAAACAAAAAAAACAAAAAAAGTTAAGTTAAGTTAGTAAAGTATTGAAAAGTGCATAGTACCTAAGTTATATACCTAAGTTACTAGTGTATTCAAATGAGCATGACTAGGATGCAGGCGAAGGTAGCAGAGCTAGAGGCCCTCCAGGCTAGAGTAGCGGAGCTTGAGGCGCAGTTAAGTAAGTGTAGGTGTAGAGATGAGCCGCAGGAGGGTGTAGCTCCTGACCAAGGAACGTATGCGCAGATTGTGGTTAGGGGGTCAGAAAAGGAGCCTACAGGATCAGGGACCAGTGATAGTTCTGATAGGGGCATAAGGGAGGAGGATAAGGCAAAGGTGGATTGTGCGGCTGGGGTTTGGAAGTGTGTTGGAGGGTCACGTTTCTGGAGACCCAACATTGTGGAAAGTAATGCTAGGGCCACAGACAGTAAGGATGAGGAGGGGTGCTGGGTAATGGAGGGTGGTAGCAGAATCTGGAGGAGGAAGAGGGAAGGGGATCAGGAGGGATGGACAAAAGTTCAGGGTAGAGTCAGGCAGTACAGCCCCAGGGAACATCAGCAGGTTACACTAGCA
This sequence comes from Chirona hameri, assembly GCA_036785665.1. NCBI lineage: Eukaryota > Metazoa > Arthropoda > Thecostraca > Balanomorpha > Balanidae > Chirona > Chirona hameri. The sequence goes on from JAXIVJ010004790.1 coordinate 79,389, forward strand.
AATAGGTTCAGTGCGTTAGAGTCAGCAGCTGAAAGTGACAGGGAGCGGATTCAGCATTTAGTGGTTGGGGACTCAAGGGTAAGGCCCTTAAGGCGAACATTCTGTGGGAAGAGGGACAAATGTATAGTCAAACCGGGGGCAAAAGTAGTTGATATGGGCCCTGTCATTGAGGCAGAACTTGGTAGGAGTAGCCCGGAGACAGTTATAATACAGGTGGGGGTGAACAACATAGGACCTAGGCAGAGTGTGAAAATAGTAG
>JAXIVJ010004791.1:7500-45000 GCA_036785665.1 Chirona hameri
GTCGCCCGCACCGCACACATGTCCGCGTCCGCACCGGACAGTCCTCGGGAGCGGCGTGCAACGCAACGACTGCCGCAGTCACCCGCAGGAGGCCAAGTTGCCCGTAGCGCAGCTGCGACAGCCTGTCGCTCGGCACGCGGTCAAACCTGGCTCCCCAGGAGACGTGGAGATTGTCAGCGTGCAGGTTCCTCCCAGAGCTCCTCCAACCCAAGTCCCCTCAGCAGCCCCGGGACGCTGGACAGAAGGCAGAAGTCTTGGAACCTCAGCTTCCCAGATGTCGAAGGCGTCGTTCCGTAATCCTGCAGTCTGCGCCATGTTTCGAGTCTCGTCCACCTCACAGATGAGATCCTCGCTCGTAGGTATATTGTTGGTACAGACACGACGCACACCACCTCGCGCGAGCCCAGTCCGCGCGGCACTGCCCTGGGCGGCCCGGGTCGGGACCGGAGGGGTCGCGAGGCGTGGCCGTGGCGCGCGCTCATTGGATGGCGCTCCCGTGAGGCGGGAGCGTCGGTGGAATGCAAACCTGCACAGTCATGGGACGAATACGAGATTTTAAGCTTCGGTACCAGCTTGTGTACCCCTTTAGTAATTTTTTCTCTCGTTTTACCGTCGAATGCTTGCAAAGAGCAAAAAGGGACTCGCCAGCACGTTAGCTTGCTTCAGGCACAATACAAAAAATCATCAAGGAGGTCAAAGGTCCAGGTCAGGGACGAATACGATATTTTAAACTTCGGTACCAGCTTGTGTACCCTCTAGTTTTTCGTTTACCGTCCAATTTGCTCACAAGGAGCAAAAAAGGATCGCCGGCACGTTAGCTTGCGTTAGGAAAAACAAAAAAGTGTCATCCAGAGGTCAAAGATCAAGGTCAGGGATGAATACGATATTTAAAGCTTCCGGTACCCATCTTGTGTACCCTCTAGTTTTTTCGTTTACCGTCCGTACACCATGCTGGTACCGAAGCTTATAATATCGTATTCATCCCCGTGACCTTGACCTTTGACCTTTAGGTGATATTTTTTCCTGACGGAAGCTAACGTGCGGCGAGTCCATTTTTGCCCATTGCGAGCAAATCGGACGGTAAACGAAACAAACCTAGAGGGTACATAAGCTGGTACCGAAGCTTAAAATATCGTAATTCGTCTCCGTAATCTTGACCTTTGACCTCTGGATGACCTTTTGTTTTTCCAGACGCCCAAGCCTAACGTGCCGGCGAGTCTCTTTTCGTTCATTGCAAGCAAATCGGGACGTAAACGAAAAACGGGAGGTAACCAAGCTGGTACCGAAGCTTAAAATCTCGTATTCGTCCCCGTGACCTTGACCTTTGACGTCTGGGAAGACTTTTTTATTTTTCCTGACGCAAGCTAACGTGCCGGCAAGTCCCTTTTTGTCCATTGCGACAAATCGGACGGTAAAACGAAAAAACTAGAGGGTACACTAAGCTGGTACCGAAGACTTAAAATATCGTATTCGTCCCCGTGACCTTGACCTTGGACCTCTGGGTGACTTTGCGTTTTTTTTTTTCTGGCGCAAGCTGGGGTGCGCGGCGAGTCCATTTTTGGCCCGTTGCGAGGCAAATCGGACAGTAACACGAACAACAAACTAAAGGGTACACAAGCTGGTACCCGAAAGCTTAAAATCTCGTATTCGTCCCGTGACCTTGCCTTTTGACCTCTAGGTGACTTTTTTCTGGACGCAAGCTGGGGGTGCCGGCAAGTCCCTTTTTGCCCGTTGCGAGAAAATCGGACGGAACGGTAAACGAAAAAAACTAGAGGGTACACAAGCTGGTACCGAAGCTTAAAATCTCGTATTCGTTCCCGTGACGTTGCCCTTTAACCTCTGGATGACTTTTTGTTTTTCCTGATGCAAGCTAACTTGTCGGCGAGTCCGCTTTTGCCGTTTGCAAGCAAATCAGACAGTAAACGAAAGAACTAGAGGGTACACAAGCTGGTACCGATCAGCTTAAAATCTCGTATTCGTCCCCGTGACCTTGATCTTTGACCTCCGGATGACTTTTTTTGCTGATGCAAGCTAACGTGCCGGCGAGTTCGTTTTTGCACATTGCGAGCAAATCGAACGGCATTTTTTTTTATTAAAAAACTAGAGGGTACACAAGCTGGTACAGAAGCTTACAATCTCGTCTTCGTCCCCGTGACCTTGACTTTTGACCTCTGGATGACTTTTTTTACGCAAGCTAACGTGCCGTCGAGTCCCTTTTTGCCCATTGCGAGAGCATCGGACGGTAAACGAAAACAAACTAGAGGGTACACCAAGCTGGTACCGAAGCTTACAATTTCGTATTTGTCCCCGTGACCTTGACCTTTGACCTCTGGACGACTTTTTGTTTTTCCTGACGCAAGCTAACCTGCTGGCGAGTCTCGTTTTGCTCTTTGCAAGCAAAACAGACGGTAAACGAAAACAAACTAGATGGTACACAAGCTGGTACCGACGCTTAACATCTTGTATTCGCCCCGTGACCTTGACCTTTGACCTCTGGATGACTGTTTGTTTTTTCTGACGCAAGCTAACGTGCCGGCGAGTCTTTTTTGCCTATTGCGAGCAAATCGGACGGTGAACAAAACAACTAGAGGGTACACAAGCTGGTACCGAAGCTTAAAATCTCGTTTTGGTCCCCGTGACCTTGACCTTTGACCTCTAGGTGACTTTTTGTTCTTCCTGACGCAAGCTGGGGTGCCGGTGAGTCCCTTGTTGCCCATTGCGAACAAATCAGACGTTAAACGAAAAAACTAGAGGGTACACAAGCTGGTACCGATGCTTAAAATATCGTATTCGTCCCCGTGACCTTGACCTTTGACCTCTGGATTATTTTTTTTGTTTTTCCTGACGCAAGCTGGGGTGCCGGTAAGTCCCGTTTTGCCCGTTGCGAGAAAATCGGACGGTAAACGAGAAAAAAACTGGAGGGTACACAAGCAGGTACCGAAACTTAAAATCTCGTATTCGTCCCCGTGACCTTGACCTTTGACATCTAGGTAATTGCTTTTCCTGACGCAATCCGGGGTGCCGGTGAGTCCCTTTTTGCCCATTGCGAGCAAATCAGACGGTAAACGAAAACACTAGAGGGTACACAAGCTGGTACCGGAGCTTAAAATATCTTATTCGCCCCCGTAACCTTGTCCTTTGACCTCTGGATGATTTTTTTGTTTTTCTTGACGCAAGCTAACGTGCCGGCGAGTCTGTTTTGTTCATTGCGAGCAAATCGGAAGGTAAACGAAAAAGCTAGAGGGTACACCAAGCTGGTACCGAAACTTAAAATATCGTATTCGTCCCAGTGACCTTGACCTCTGACCTCTAGGTGATTCATTGTTTTTTTCTGACGCAAGCTGGGGTACCGGCGAGTCGTTTGAGCCCCTTTGCGATTAAATCGGACTATAAACGAAACAATTAGAGGGTACCCCGTGCGATGACATTTCAATGACCTCTGGATGTCAAACTGTTTGTGTTAGGTCAAAACGGATTGCGTATTCGTGCATAACTCGATGAGATCTACCCATATGCCAAGTTTGGGGAAAGTAAGAACTCGATGCTGAAAACGAATACGAATATGATGCTAACTTGACGCACATGGATTCAGCAGGGATTCAGCTATATTACGTCATCGATCTTCCAGCGAATCAGGCTCTCTAATCTCGGCTGACAACAGCACAGCAGCTGATTTGAAACAGGGCTTAAACACATCATCAGGTATTTTCTTCTTTATTAGTGTAGCCTTCTGTTTCAGTTCTGGCGCATGATATACTTGAAATGGCGCAGATGTTTACGCTGGCGTTCGATTTTTGTTGACTTGACTATTCAGTTTGTGATGCGGTGGAAGTGTGGGGGTGTATCGTAAAGATACATTGCTGTGCATTGCTGGGCAGTGCAATACACTTTTTATCAATGACCGTTCGAAGTTGACGTGAAGCTCGTGTAGTCACAAATTGCATCACCAAAGTCTGGTCCTGTGAGGCTGCGCTTGTGTGCCGGGGAAGCTGAAGCGTAAAGAGACTGATCGAAAACGACCGGTGTTTGTGCGGTGCCCCGGATTGGGACGAAGACGGGATTCTAGAGAATCTGTGAATTTTGAATAGACTCCTGTACTGTTTTACTATAAAATTCAACTCAGCCATTTAACCCACTCTTTATGTACTGCAGAAATTAAATCTAACTTCTTGTTTCATCAATTTTTCCTAGATCCAGTCCAGATGCTGTTCATTTTCCCAACTGAAGCAGAATATCAGCAATATATGAACTGAGTTGTAAAGGCCAAAGGAAGATAAACAATATGGGAAACAAGCCAAAGGGTCTTGATGATCTCATTCAATCACTTTCATACCACAACCTTCGTCCTCTGATTCTGCATGGCTACGCATTGCCATTCATTACACTCTACCTAGTGTGGCTGTATATATGGTTATTTGTTAGAGGCTATGAGGAAAATTTTGAAGTGGGATTAGTTGGCATTGCTGTGATAGGTTTCATCCAGATTCTCACAAGCTTGTTTTGCTTGTGGTCAGTCTCTGTCAAGGTTCTATTGACCACATCTTTGGTAAGTGGCCTATTTGCATTTAATAATGCCTGTTATTCTTTCCCTACTTTTTGCATTATAATTGGTATACTTACAATGCAACAATGCTGTGCACAGAAATGCAATGGTATACATGTCCTAAAAGTATACTTTGAGATCACTTGCAATTTTAGGCTGTTGACTAATTGTTTGCTTCCACATTTGAAAGCATGAAATACTCTGTTTTTCATTCCTGGATATAAACTCATTAAGATTATATGCCAAATGTTATGAGTTGTGCAATCACCTTTTCTTCTGACTATTTTGTTCTCTGAAACTGTTCTGGTACTTTTAATGTTCTGACATTTGACTGTTGAGTCCCATGTACTGCCGGCTATTGTAATTCTGAATTAAGTGCTCATTTTAATATTCCCTTATTAACAGAAACCTTCTATGTTTTGGGCATAAACTGGATAAGAGCCATAGTTACTGATCAGGTGTTGCTAAGCCAATATCAGCACCTCTATACACTCATTATTTGTGGCTGTTTCAGGTGAAATGTCCATCAAAGGCATCCTATGTCAAGGTTGTGCCAACTCCCAATAACGGGTTCTCAGAGCTGATCAGTCTGCACCATGGAAAAGATGCCAGTGGAGCTGAGGTCATTTGGTTCAGGTTCCAGAAGGCCAAATACTTCTGGGATACTGACAAGAAGCAGTTCAAAGTAAGTAGTACACCAATTTTCCATGTTATTTACAGCTTAAACTATTCAAGGCCTGAGTGCTAATGGTAGGTAGGCAACGAACTGAACATACTGTGCCTCTTCACATGGTAATTGGGATGTTAAATATAGTAGAAAGTTCTATTCAACATCAGTGTTTGTGATTGCTTATGAAAGCCGTGCCACTACCTAGTTAGGTAGTTGTGGAAACAACAATATATTTTAAGTGTGTCCATTTTAAGCACACAATGATGCAATGGATGGTTTGTTAGGTGTAACCCCTGTTTGATTATACACATGTTTCACAGGCTGTGGAGTTTCCAGTCCATCACTCCATGGGCTTTTACAACTCCTGGCGAGGCTATGAGGATGAAGACCAACTCAAAATGGCAGAGTTCAGCTATGGCACAAACCTGTAAGCTACTAACTCACCTATGAATCAACCTCTGCTAGACTGTTGGTATTATATATAAACTTTTCTTAGTTGTAATGTATCCTGTTCATTGTAAGCTGTAATGCTCTATTGACTCATTAGTGCTTGTCACTTAGCATTGCCACACACTAGCTCTTGTGTGTTGTGTTTGTGTGTGCAGACAGTTTCACACTTGCCTCCATTTTCAGGCTCGACCTGGACGTGCCGGATTTCGCTGAGCTGTTCAAGGAGCGGGCTGCAGCGCCGTTCTTCGTGTTCCAGGTGTTTTGCGTCACCCTATGGTGCATGGATGAGTACTGGTGAGTGGTGACGCTGGCCCCGAGCTGACCGCTGCTCGGCGGAATGCCTTGACCGATTTTTTTAGATCACCATACTTTGCTCTGGCTATCCATCAATAATTGAAATACATTCGATTGGAACAGAAATTGTTGACATGAGACACAGTATGGATTAAATTATCTTTTTGTTAAGGATTGTATTGTGTTTACTAGTCAACACCATTTGCTTTCACTGCAAGGATTCATTTTCATATTTAAGTGTACTTGTTAACAACAATGTGATACCTACCAGCAATTCCCCATCCAATTGCTGAGCAAGCATACGTTTGACACCATGTGCCACATTGCAGGTACTACTCGATCTTCACACTGATGATGCTGGTCATGTTTGAGTGTACCCTGGTGCATCAGCAGCTGAGAAACATGTCCGAGATTAGAAACATGGGCAACAAGCCCTATACCATCCAGGTGGGCATCCCCTGCTCTGCCGCCTGATGTTTGTCCATTTTTTGCTGTGTCTCTGTGCTTTAAATCTGGTCATATGCCACATAAATTAGTGCTCGGATTCAGGCAAGGTAAAGACTCAGGCTCTTTTGTGTTACTTGCTGGTGATGGTGGCTGTGGATTTGGTAAATATTTAACATTCTACTCTTTTTCATAATGCCTTTTGCAGGTTTTATATTGTGTTATGTTCTTCTTAAAGTCTTGTGACATTTTGTTTATTAAAGAGTTCCATTGCTATTGTATTGCCAGACAATCTGTTGGCGTGTGTGCACTGTGCAGTGTGACTGCTGACTGTTCCTTTGGCCAGGTGTACCGCGGTAAGCGCTGGCGTCCACTGCCCTCTGATCAGCTGATTCCTGGCGACATTGTGTCCGTGACCCGCTCTGAGCACGTGGTGCCCTGTGACATGCTGCTGCTGCGAGGACCGTGCATCGTCGACGAGAGCATGCTCACCGGTCAGTAACGGGAGACTGAGCGGGGCGGGACGTCACGGCACGGCATGACATGGCACGGGACGAGACGGAGCGGGATGGGACGTACGGGACCGGTACGGGACCGGTACGGGACCGGTACGGGACCGGTACGAGACCGGTACGAGACCGGTACGGGACCGGTACGGGACGAGATGGGAGTGGTTGAGCATTATTTGCCCTGGCTGCCTATGCTTGAGACAAATGTGGTCATTGAACTTGAGTGCTACGATAACGACTGTATCTCATCAATTCTGCCGGTCATTCGTCGCTCTGAAGTACTTCCCTGTCGTACGTTATTTTCGACGTCATCTGGTTGACGATGAGTTGTTTAAGACAATTGAAAAATCTTAAACTGAGGCTGCGGCCGACCGCGTCTGACGTCTGACCTCGTCTGACCGCGTCTGACCGCGTCTGACCGCGTCTGACCTCGTCTGACCTCGTCTGACCTCGTCTGACCTCGTATGACCTCGTCTGAACTCGTCTGACCTCGTATGACCTCGTATGACCGCGTCTGACCTCATCTGACCTCGTCTGACCTTGTCTGACCTCGTCTGACCTTACCTGACCTCGTCTGACCTCGCCTGATGGTATGTGTGTTGGCAGGTGAGTCGGTGCCGCAGATGAAGGAGCCTGTGGAGGATTATGACCCCTCGCAGCAGCTCGACATGGACTCCGAGGCCAAGCTTCACGTGCTGTTCGGAGGTACCAAGGTGGTGCAGCACACAGCTCCGCCCAAAACCACCGCCACCCTGCGAGGTACGGCTCTCACGGCGTCAGCAGGCCGCCGCTACAGCTCGCTCCCGAAAATGTTCACGATGCAAGCGCTTCGCGTGCTTGTTTTGCACCCGTAATCTGGAAATTATTAAAAAGCTCCTTGGAAGTAAACACACCCGCCTGTACCGTTTTTTTTACTTTGATTGATAACCAACATTTTCTTTGGATATTTTGTAGATGTAAGAGCTCATACTGACACGTTTTTATAACACATGTTTATGTTCAAATAGTTGCATATTAACCCGCGCCGTGCCGGTGCTCGGCGCCACCTTCGCCGTGCCGGGGGGGGGGGGGGGGGGGGGAGGGGGCGACGTGTGCGTCTGAACGCCCTCCCCTTTCTAACACGGCTCCTATGGGGAGTAGGTGGAATACACAAACATGGTTCGATAGCTCGTCAAAAATCATGTCGAAATTATTTGGCCATTTTTTTGGCTAAGGTCAATATTGAGGTCACCAAAGGTCATAAAATGTCAAATTTTCCAAGTATAGGACTTTGCTCCAGAGACCCCTAATTATCTCGGGAACTAGGAACCTAGGAACAAACGGAAACGAGCAATTGAAAGCTCATGAAAAGTGCAATCGCCTTTGGTGTCCTAATTTGTTTTAGCTCATGTCAATAGTTTAGGCTCCAGAGGTCAACAAAGGTCACGATGGCATTTTCTTCCAAAACATTCGTGAATTACTCATCGGTTGAACATAGAGCAATAAGTTTAACACCATCGTGTTTGTCTCGTCAAGACGCTTCGAAACATATTAATGGTGACCGGGTTAGGTCAACTTCAAAATTTGACCTCGGGTCAGGGTCATTTGGTGACCCAGGTAAGTCATGTCATGGGGCGACGCGACTGGACGACACAAACACAGTGGTGTCATTCGCACGTCTCTATCTGTATTATATCAAGAGTGGTCAAAACGTTCACCCAATGTGAGTAATTGATGCCCCAACAGCTGTGCCAAATTTGGCTGCCGCCGTTTTCCCGCTATCCTCGAGAAAAAACTTAGGGGGGCGTCCAACCCCCAGCACAGCGCGGGTTAATTGTTGGACTGGCCCTCGTTAAATTGCAGTAGTTGATGCCTGACGCCGCTCTTTGTTTTGTTACAGCCTCCGATAACGGTTGCGTGGCGTACGTGCTGCGGACGGGCTTCTCGACATCTCAGGGCAAGCTGCTGCGTACCATCATGTACGGCGTGAAGCGCGTGACGGCCAACAACCTGGAGACGTTCGGCTTCATCCTGTTCCTGCTGGTGTTCGCCATCGCCGCCGCCAGCTACGTCTGGCTCGAGGGTGAGGAGCGAGGGAGGGGATCGGGAGGACGAGGCTGGGAGGACAGGCTGAGGCGAGGACGGGACTGGTAGGACAGGCTGAGGCGAGGACAGGGCTGGGAGGACAGGCTGAGGCGAGGACGGGGCTGGGAGGACAGGCTGAGGCGAGGACGGGGCTGGGAGGACAGGCTGAGGCGAGGACGGGGCTGGTAGGACAGGTTGAGGTAAGGACGGGGCTGGTAGGACAGGTTGAGGTAAGGACGGGGCTGGGAGGACAGGCTGAGGCGAGGACGGGGCTGGGAGGATAGGCTGATGCCAGGACGGGGCTGAGAGGACAGGCTGATGCGAGGACGGGGCTGAGAGGACAGGCTGAGGCGAGGACGGGGCTGGGAGGACAGGCTGAGGCGAGGACGGGACTCGGAGGACAGGCTGAGGTCGGGACGGGATTAGTGGACCCGGGTACCTAGGGTCTCAGAAACAGGAAACCAGGGACAGATAGGAGTGTTGGAGTTGGATACACACAATTGAATAGTTGGACTTGAAGAGTTTTAGACTGACAATGACAGCATAATGTGTCGTGAGGGAGGTCAGGAGGGGAGAAGTAGGTTGTAATAGCCGGTGATATCGTGCAGTATGCGGGGGATCGCATACCACTGGTTGTAACCCATTCGACTAAGCTGTGGCGGGAGCGATACTGGATCTCGTGAAGGCCAGGAGACTCGGACGTGCGCAGTCAAGTCGTGTCGGTGACTCAGTTCCGTGACCGCGGCACCACCCCGGTCTCCGGCAGGCACCAAGGACCCGACCCGGAACCGGTACAAGCTGTTCCTGGAGTGTACGCTGATCCTGACGTCGGTGGTGCCGCCCGAGCTGCCCATCGAGCTCTCCCTGGCCGTCAACAGCTCGCTCGTCTCGCTCATCAAGCTGTGTAAGTCGGAAGTCATGCCGCCAGTGGTGCTGTGTGCAGGCTGGCACTGGTGGCAGCTATAGGAGGGCATACACATAAGGTCTTGGGTGCTGGATTGTTGTGACGTGATGATTGAAATAATATTAAGGCTCGTCGCCTGTCACATGTTCCTATCTGCTAGCACAGTCACCATGTTCAGTCACTTTTGGTACGCAATATGTTGTGCTTGAGTAAATATCTTAAGGCATCTTTTCCTTTCGTAATTCAGCTCTCTTAAATACGTAACCACGTCACATCCAAATAATCTGCACGACTGCACAAGTTTGCATGACTTCTGCGTCAATCTACACTCAGGCTTGCATTGCGCGAAACTTGCGTTGTGCGAAGCAAAGTCAAAGAATGCGGCGCAATACTGCGCCACAACGAGAATGCCACAGCTGTACCAACACTGTATCGTGCCTCATTGTATTATGTGTGTAGTGAACCGTATAACGTCCCGGTAAAACATCGCCGTCACTTCCCGGCAGTTGTGTACTGTACGGAGCCGTTCCGTATTCCGTTCGCTGGCAAGGTGGAGATCTGCTGCTTCGACAAGACGGGCACCCTCACCAGCGACAACCTTATCGTCGAGGGCATCGCAGGCCTCAGGTGAGAACACTCACTGCCGGTGCTGGGCGGTTTATAAAACTCTTTGTATCGTTCACTGTGCATATCCCCACAGATCGAACGTACGACAGCTGACGTGTTCATTGATCCATGTTCACTCTGTTATTTGTTCATCTTCAGGCGGGATTGGTGTGTCGCAATCTCTATGCAGGGCTGCATGGCGCGCCTGTGACCTGTGCTGCTCCCCTGGTGACCACCTGACCGTCTGACCGGGACCCCCCACAGAGACCGGCCGGAGATCTGTGCTGCTCCCCTGGTGACCACCTGACCGTCTGCCCGGGACCCCCCACAGAGACCGGCCTGTGACCTGTGCTGCTCCCCTGGTGACCTCCTGACCGTCTGACCGGGACCCCCACAGAGACCGGCCGGAGATCTGTGCTGCTCCCCTGGTGACCTCCTGACCGTCTGACCGGGACCCCCCACAGAGACCGGCCGGAGATCTGCGAGATCGACGCCGCTCCGCCGGAGACGGTGCAGGTGCTGGCCTCGTGCCACTCGCTGGCTCAGCTGGAGGACGGCCTGGTCGGAGACCCGCTGGAGAAGGCGACGCTCACCGCAGTGGACTGGAACCTCACCAGAGGTACGGCAAGGACGGAGTGGTCTGAAGACAGAGATAGGGCGATCATTGCAACTCCAGAAAGGCATGCCAGACGAAACTGCCCCATAGGAAATCAGTTTACTTGAGCTATTTTAGCTATGCTAAATATTTTGATTGGTTTTGCGTTATTTGACAAGGTTCCGTTGATGTGGTGACACGGACTCTGACCCGGTAACCGAGCGTTGCCGGTCATTTGTGAGTTGTTGCACAGCTCGACACCGCTGGTATGACGTTTCGCGGGACGCTGTGGCCGCCAGGTGACGCCGTGATCCCGCGGAAGGGAAAGATGCCCGGTATGAAGATCTTCCACAGGTTCCACTTTTCGTCGGCACTGAAGCGGATGTCGGTGCTGGCCGGTTACACTGAGCCCGGGACGTCAGAGACCCACTACCTGGCCACCGTGAAGGGCGCGCCAGAAACGCTCAAACCAATGGTGAGTGTCGCCTGGAGGGGCTTCAAGGGTCAACCCCATGGCGAGCGCTGGCCGCAGAAATGACTCCGAGAAATGGGTCGCTCTCTGGCAAAGTGGAGAGTGTAGACTGTAGATGCAATCTCACAGTAAATGTTTGTAACAATGTCATGAATGGAGTGACTCAGAGCATAACTGAGACCATACAAAATACAATATTGTATTGTTGGATATCATGAACATTCATCGAGCCCAACGCAATGGTATGGCCTCATTAGAGATGTCTGGATCAAGGATCAATGCTAATTCAACTTTTGTTTGTACTCTCACTGATGGTCATTCTCTGTGCTGGTATCGGTGTCTGACCGTCCGTCTTCTGGCGCGCCCCGGCAGTTTGTGGACGCGCCGGATGACTACGACTCCACCTACCTGAAGATGTCGCGGCGCGGCGCGCGCGTCCTGGCGCTGGGCCGCCGTGACCTGGGCCGCCTCAGCCACCAGCAGGTGAAGGAGCTGACGCGGCAGGGCATCGAGGCCGAGCTGGAGTTCGCCGGATTCGTGGTCATCTCGTGCCCGCTGAAGGCCGACTCGCGGGCCGTCATCAGGGAGATTCTGGCATCGTCACATCAGGTGGGCGACGCGGAGGTGGAGGCCACGGTTGAGCGTGATTCGGCCGGTTAGTTATGAATTCGAAACATTTAAATTAACTTTAGCGGACATGATCGAAGAGTCAGTAAAAAGACGTCCAAACCGCCGCGCTGTGCGCAATTATTTGAACCATTCGTTTTAAATCACTCAATTTATTCAAATTATCCGAAGGCTAGAGGGAAATAATTCCAAGCATCCCTGAAGTATTTTAAAGCTGCTTTGCCCAGCTTGTGAATTGGCACTTGTGTGTGTTAATCCTGTTGGCACCAGTACAGTACCAGCTGCCATATTTTAACTGGCCATGTCCTGCCGGCGTCAGGTGTCGATGATCACCGGCGACAACCCGCTGACGGCGTGTCATGTTGCGCACGAGCTGCGCTTCTCCAGCGGCGGGCGCACCATGCTGATCCTGAGCCAGCGCGCCGCCGACTGGGGCTGGCGCAGCATCGACGAGACGGTCTGGCTGCCGCTCGAGCCGCGCTCCTGGCGGGAGATGCTGGCGCTGCACGACCTGTGCGTCACCGGCGAGGGCGTCACCTTCCTGCAGCAGCGCTCCGAGCAACTCCTGCAGACCGTGCTGCCGCACGTGCGCGTGTTCGCGCGCGTGGCGCCCAAGCAGAAGGAGCTGGTGATCACGACGCTGAAGCACCTGGGATTCGTGACGCTGATGTGCGGAGATGGCACTAACGACGTGGGCGCGCTGAAACACGCGCATGTCGGTAGGTGGCCCTACCACATTGTGGCGTACAACTTTGATGCTGTGGCTGCAGACTTTTGAAAGGTGTCATGCGTAATTCATCAGTTTTGTTTATATAATCGGTAATACTTTGACCTAAGACTTAAGAATTGAGTAGTCTCACTGACACGTGTCGCTTGTGACAGGTGTGGCCATCCTGGCGAACGCTCCCGAGCGTCACGGACACGTGTCGCTTGTGACAGGTGTGGCCATCCTGGCGAACGCTCCCGAGCGTCACTGACACGTGTCGCTTGTGACAGGTGTGGCCATCCTGGCGAACGCTTCGGAGCGTCACTGACACGTGTCGCTTGTGACAGGTGTGGCCATCCTGGCGAACGCTCCCGAGCGTCACTGACACGTGTCGCTTGTGACAGGTGTGGCCATCCTGGCGAACGCTCCGGAGCGCCACTGACACGTGTCGCTTGTGACAGGTGTGGCCATCCTGGCGAACGCTTCGGAGCGTCACTGACACGTGTCGCTTGTGACAGGTGTGGCCATCCTGGCGAACGCTCCCGAGCGTCACTGACACGTGTCGCTTGTGACAGGTGTGGCCATCCTGGCGAACGCTCCGGAGCGTCACTGACACGTGTCGCTTGTGACAGGTGTGGCCATCCTGGCGAACGCTCCGGAGCGTATGCCAACTCGGAAGCGCCGCGAGCCGACGGCCAGCTCCTCGCGAGACGAGGCCGCCTCGCCGCGAGACAAGCTCGACCAGCTGGTGGCGCGAGGCAAACTGGGACGCAGGAACGAGCGGGCGCGTGCTGACCGGCCGGCGGGACCCCGCCAGGTGGGTAGCCGGACACCAGACCGACGAGGTGGTACAGACAACATGGCTGCCAAGTGTGTCCGCTGATACCGCTGAGCTGTTCTCAGTAAATGTTGCGAATTATGCAGCATCAGTACCAATGTGGAACACTCGGTGTCATGTGAACATAGACTGTGTGCGTTGTTGTGTTAAAGTTTCACATCTGACCGAACAGTGACGGGGGTGAAATCATTCTCAGCGCGTCCCACTGTACTCTTCACGGGACTCTTGTACTGACGCGTCTGTCGGGCTGTAGTTGACTATGCTGACGCGCTTGTGGCTCGGCTACGGCAGGAGCGTCTGCAGCAGCTGCAGACCATGCTGAAGGATATGGAGGATGAGGAGGGCGCCCAGGTGGTGAGGCTCGGGGACGCCTCCATCGCCGCGCCCTTCACCTCCAAACTCTCCTCCATCAACAGCGGTGAGTGGGCGGACCAACGGGGGGATTTCCCAGTACAGGGAGGCCAGGGTCGGGTGGACAACCGTGGAGGGATACCTAGTCAGTGTGTCGTGGGTTCAGAACTGTGTGGCATAATGTACATAAAGTTGTATGAATTAATATGTTGAAGTGAATGTGTGTGATTTTGTGTGTGATTTGTGATTTGTTGTGTGTTGTTATTTGAAATTGTTGTGATTGTGATTTGAAATTGAAGTGAAAATGAAAGTGAAAACTATTATGAAGGGACGCCGGACAGATACCATGCAGGAAGCTTTGAGCGTTGTCGGCATAGTGGAGACAAGGGCAGTCTGTATACAACAGAGCGTGTGCTGTGCCGTGTTCCAGCTGTGACCGGCAGTTCAGCACCATGTCTCGGTCAGACTGACAGTATCCGTCTGTGTCCGTGTTCCAGCTGTGGCCGGCAGTTCAGCACCATGTCTCGGTCAGACTGACAGTATCCGTCTGTGTCTGTGTTCCAGCTGTGACCGGCAGTTCAGCACCATGTCTCGGTCAGACTGACCGTATCCGTCTGTTTCCGTGTTCCAGCTGTGGTCGGCAGTTCAGCACCATGTCTCGGTCAGACTGACAGTATCCGTCTGTTGCTGTGTTCCAGCTGTGACCGGCAGTTCAGCACCATGTCTCGGTCAGACTGACAGTATCCGTCTGTGTCTGTATTCCAGCTGTGGCCGGCAGTTCAGCACCATGTCTCGGTCAGACTGACAGTATCCGTCTGTGTCCGTGTTCCAGCTGTGGTCGGCAGTTCAGCACCATGTCTCGTCAGACTGACAGTATCCGTCTGTTTCCGTGTTCCAGCTGTGGTCGGCAGTTCAGCACCATGTCTCGGTCAGACTGACAGTATCCGTCTGTGTCTGTGTTCCAGCTGTGGCCGGCAGTTCAGCACCATGTCTCGGTCAGACTGACAGTATCCGTCTGTGTCCGTGTTCCAGCTGTGGTCGGCAGTTCAGCACCATGTCTCGGTCAGACTGACAGTATCCGTCTGTGTCTGTGTTCCAGCTGTGACCGGCAGTTCAGCACCATGTCTCGGTCAGACTGACAGTATCCGTCTGTGTCTGTGTTCCAGCTGTGACCGGCAGTTCAGCACCATGTCTCGGTCAGACTGACAGTATCCGTCTGTGTCTGTGTTCCAGCTGTGGCCGGCAGTTCAGCACCATGTCTCGGGCAAACTGACAGTATCCGTCTGTGTCTGTGTTCCAGCTGTGGTCGGCAGTTCAGCACCATGTCTCGGTCAGACTGACAGTATCCGTCTGTGTCTGTGTTCCAGCTGTGACCGGCAGTTCAGCACCATGTCTCGGTCAGACTGACAGTATCCGTCTGTGTCTGTGTTCCAGCTGTGGTCGGCAGTTCAGCACCATGTCTCGGTCAGACTGACAGTATCCGTCTGTGTCTGTGTTCCAGCTGTGGTCGGCAGTTCAGCACCATGTCTCGGTCAGACTGACAGTATCCGTCTGTGTCCGTGTTCCAGCTGTGACCGGCAGTTCAGCACCATGTCTCGGTCAGACTGACAGTATCCGTCTGTGTCTGTGTTCCAGCTGTGGTCGGCAGTTCAGCACCATGTCTCGGTCAGACTGACCGTATCCGTCTGTGTCTGTGTTGTTTCAGTGTGCCACATCATCAAACAGGGACGCTGCACGCTGGTCACCACGCTGCAGATGTTTAAGATCCTGGCGCTGAACGCGCTCATCCTGGCCTTCTCTCAGTCGGTGCTGTATCTGGACGGCGTCAAGTTCTCGGACGGCCAGGCCACGCTGCAGGGCATCCTGCTGGCCGGCAGCTTCCTCTTCATCTCCAGATCGAAGGTCAGGCAAGGGGTGACCCGGGTAGGTTCTGTTCCATGCGCTGTTAATCGCGAGTTGTTTCTGCTGTGTCAACGTATGACACTGATACTGATCAGTGCTCAGCTCTATCAGACATTCACAAAAGTAATGCTGCCAGCGAAGAGGAAGCGTGCGATCAGCCGTAACATGTTCGGTGCGCCGGTTCTCGACTGGGCCTGGTCCCGCTCTCAGGTGTTGAGATCCTTCCTTGTGTCCGGCAGCCGCTGAAGGTGCTGTCCTCGCAGCGGCCCCTGCCCAACATCTTCAACGTGTACACCATCCTGACGGTGCTGCTGCAGTTCGGCGTCCACTTCGGCTGCCTGGTCTTCCTCGTCTCAGAGGCCAAGGCGCGCATGCCCAAACTGTGAGTCCACCAGTGTCTGTCTCTGCCCAAACTGTGAATCCGCCAGTGTCTGTCTCTGTCCAAACTGTGAGTCCACCAGTGTCTGTCTCTGCCCAAACTGTGAGTCCACCAGTGTGTCTCTGCCCAAACTGTGAGTCCGCCAGTGTCTGTCTCTGTCCAAACTGTGAGTCCGCCAGTGTCTGTCTCTGTCCAAACTGTGAGTCCACCAGTGTCTGTCTCTGCCCAAACTGTGAGTCCACCAGTGTGTCTCTGCCCAAACTGTGTGTCCGCCAGTGTCTGTCTCTGTCCAAACTGTGAGTCCGCCAGTGTCTGTCTCTGTCCAAACTGTGAGTCCGCCAGTGTCTGTCTCTGTCCAAACTGTGAGTCCACCAGTGTCTGTCTCTGTCCAAACTGTGAGTCCGCCAGTGTCTGTCTCTGCCCAAACTGTGAGTCCGCCAGTGTCTGTCTCTGTCCAAACTGTGAGTCCGCCGGGCTGTCTCTGTCCAAACTGTGAGTTCGCCGGGCTGTCCAAACTGTGAGTCCGCCGGGCTGTCCAAACTGTGAGTCCGCCGGGCTGCCCAAACTGTGCGTCCGTCGGGCTGTCTCTGTCCAAACTGTGAGTCCGTCGGGCTGTCCAAACTGTGAGTCCGTCGGGCTGTCTCTGTCCAAACTGTGCGTCCGTCGGGCTGTCTCTGTCCAAACTGTGAGTCCGTCGGGCTGTCCAAACTGTGAGTCCGTCGGGCTGTCTCTGTCCAAACTGTGAGTCCGCCGGGCTGTCCAAACTATGAGTCCGCCGGGCTGTCCAAACTGTGAGTCCGCCGGGCTGTCCAAACTGTGAGTCCGTCGGGCTGTCTCTCCAAACTGTGAGTCCGTCGGGCTGTCCAAACTGTGAGTCCGTCGGGCTGTCCAAACTGTGAGTTCGCCGGGCAGTGTCAGAAAAGTGGTTCCACGATCTAAGTTCACGGAACAAATTTTTCGCCAGCGGCGGAATAAATTTTGTAATGCGTATACCAGTAATTTTTGCGTAATTTTTGATACGCGTTTCTACACAAGGCTGATCGAATAAAACATACTGTGTAATGCTATTTCAATGGTGAGTAACGTGATTTGATTTAAAAAAAATTGATTCTTTGAATCGGAAAGAATAATTTCTCAAAATGGTTATCCATGAATTAAACGGTGACTGAATCATTCATATTCCAAAATGAATCGTGATTGAATCCTTCCCAAAAAGGTGAATCAATAACCAGTCTGGTGTGGAGGGGGTCATCCCCCCCCCTGATCAGGGGGGGATGACCCCCTCAACACCTCGAGGTGTTTCGAGAATAGCGGGAAAACGGCGGCGCACAGCGCCGCCAAATTTGGCACAGCTGTTTGGGCATCAATTATACATAATATTTACAATTACATAATTACATTTCATAAACACAGACTCGCACATTTAGTATAGATTGCGAGAAGTGGAGCAAATTTCGAAAGTGGCGCATATTGTTATGACATTGTGTGCTTCGAAAGAAGAAAGAAATTGAACTGTAAAAGTTCGAACTTATTGATAACTACTTGACTTCGAACTACTTGATAAAATAATTATTCATAAAGTTAATAAGTACAAATGCAATGATTTTCTCATCGTTGCTTACACAACTAGCATAATATTGTCCGTGGGGAAGTGTTCGTTCGCTGGTCCAGTAACGCTGCTTTTAACGCATGTTTCCTTATGAAGCTATTTGACGTAGCGCTGAATTTTTCGACACATCGCTGAATGACAGGACAAAACGTCAATTATATTCGGCAGGAGAAACTTTACAACCAAACAGAGTATGCTACAGGGATGTAGGAACGTCACGAAAAGTGTGTGTGTGGGGGGAGGGGGGAGTGGGCAGTGCAATTTTGATCTCGTTGAGAGAAACCCTTATCCCTTATGGAAGATTAATTTGCAGATTTGGGCTCTTCGCGTCGGGTCTTTTGTATTTTTTGTCTCAACAAGCAAAATACAATATTTTAGAAGAAAAAATGGGGGGGGGGAAATTAAGTGGAAAATGAGTTCCGCCCTTCCCCCCCCCCCCCCCCCATGGCCTTCCAAACTGTCAAATCTCATGGCGCATATTGCAATTCTTTTCTCATATCTCAGTCAAAAATCACATTATGAAAGTGGCTGGTTTTCTTTCATGCCCTTCCTAGGCCTTAGTGGCATATGTCGGTTTTGGGGGGCCTTTGCCATCCCTGATAGGGCCCTTAACTATTGTCGCGCTGTTTTTGCTTTCAAAAGGGCTCCCTCTGATAATTTCATAGAAGACCAAAATTAGATGTTTGCCTAAGAGCCAGCGAGCCGGGGGGACCGTCCTCAGTCTTTGGGACGATAAACTTCGCCACTAAATTCTGACAATTATTGGAATTGCGCGATCGGATGGTGGGGTCAGGGCCCGCGCAACAAGCTTAGCTTAGCGTGGGTCCTGATCTCGGAAATTCATCCCAATAAAACATTCGGATTACATTTATCAAAAACTCTAGATTGGGTGTCAGCTGCCCTCCCTGCCCCTCTTGCGGCGGTCCGTGGGATTTGGGTGGAAAGGCAGGGGCTGTGGGGCAATTTAGAGTTCATTCTAAAAATAAAATGTGCTGTAGAGCAGAGAAGTGTGCCGACATACAAGTTCGTGATGAAAGACAAGAAAGATGTGTAAATTGTACTATTTGCTATACATATATTGCAATATGGGCGTTCAGTTTTGTACCCACTTATTTATTTTGCACCGCAGGCGTTATTTTTGTTTTGCGCTGTGATTTTATGGATCCTTACTACCCAAAGCTGGCCGAATACTTCATTTTACATCGACAAATTCGGCCATTACTTTTACCATTCTAAGGCCCGCCAGATCGAGGGGCAAAAAGATGGTTTTACCTCCTTCTTTTTGCCAGGGATGAACTGCGCCCCCACCCCCGAATCTGTCACACCTGTAGATGACATGTAGATGACAACAAATTCCAGCTTTGTTTACGACAGACATTGAATAGTGCAGACCCTGCCGCTGGTCAATGTCGATTTTCGCTAAGTAAAGCAGGCAATAATCGCCTCTAGTTATACAAATTGATGACACACAGCTGGACAGTGATTCACTTATCATTTATAAATGGATATTTATTCATCACCAGAGTACACGAGAAAATCATTGCGTAAGGTCTATGCTTGGTTAAGACGAAATCGGGAAAAAATACGTCACACAGCTGAAAACGTGAGATAATGAGCCGGCTAAAATCTTGGGGTGAAATGACCCTTTTGCCCCCAGGATTTTCGACTGGGGGCTTTTGGGTACCCTGTCGCCGCAATCCGTCGCCCCTGCTCTTCATATCCCAACATCATCATTATGACCAAGTACGGCTTCAACAGCATTATCATCCAACATCGTACATTTCCCGACGAAAGTTATAACAGTAAGGTTTGTGGGACGAATATTTCATAGGAATTTGATGGCCTACAAAAGGTCACTGACATGAATCGTGAATGTTTGAGTGACGGGACTTCGGTGGAAAACCAGACATTGAACATGAAGACTGCTGACGCAAACTGGGCATACCAGCAACACATAATTGTTGATAACCAGCAGAACTTAACCTTTACATTTCCAAAACTCGTAAACTTCAATAACCTTTCAATTACCATGCCCTTTAAATGTGATCGTCTGTGACCCCTCCGAGGTACGGTGCGTGGTTGGCCTCCTATGCAGAGCGTGTCGTGAAAAATCGCTGACATTTTCCTTTCCTCCCGTGAGACGAATGTTACGTCACGCGCGGCTGACGTGAGCGGCGTCTGCGCCGAGTATATACAGCATAAACAATGTCCGTGAAGTTAGCGTCATCGTCATCACACAACTCCAGCGTCAACTTTTATTTTCCCCAAACTTCGTGTGTAGGTCAATCAGACCATGCTGATTCCAAAAATCAAGCCCATTTTGCGATAGCGATTGACCTAGGTCAAATTTGAGTTCAAACTAAAGGGAACGAGCTGTAGCCTAAAGCTACCGTCCGATTTGCTTCAAAATGGTCTCAAACGATTCCTTGGGTCAAAATTTAGCGTGAGCGAGACTTTCAGGTCCTGACCTTTAAGGTCAAATTTCAGGTCAAGGGACAGGGAGCAGCGTTAACAGTTGATTTCCCCCCAAACTTCGCGTGTAGGTCAATCAGACCATGCTGATTCCAAAAATCAAGTCCATTTTGCGATAGCGAATGACTTTCTAGGTCAAATTTGAGGTCAAACAAAGGGGGAACGCGCTGGAGCCTAAAGTTACCGTCCGATTTGCTTTAAATTGGTCTCAAACGATTTCTTGGGTCAAAATCTACCGTGACCGAGGCTTTTAGTTCCTGACCTTTAAGGTCAAATTTCAGGTCAAGGGACAAGAAGCAGCGTTAACGGTTGATTTCCCCCAAACTTCGTGTGTGTCAATCAGACCATGCTCATTCCAGAAATCAGGTCCATTTTGCGATAGCGATTGACCTAAGTCAAATTTGAGGTAAAACGAAGGGGAACGCGCTGGAGCCTAAAGTTACCGTCCGATTTGCTTCAACATGGTCGCAAACGATGCCTTGGGTCAAAAGCTAGCGTGAGGGAGACTTTCAGGTCCTGACCTTTAACCCTCGTCCTACGGGGGTCCTAAAACGACCCCCCCCCCCCCCTGAGGTTTTTCTTGCATAACTTTTTAGCCATGCGGTGCATCTTTCTGAAATTTTCAGTAGCTAAGTATACAACACTTATACGTATCCTGTAAAAATTGCATTGAAATGGGTGGAACAATGTGGGAAATAATGATGTTTTGATGACGTCATGTTGGTGGAAAAACGACAAATGTTTGAAAAATAATAGAAAACAGAGTTTTGGAGCAAATTGCAAACACAATTAAGCAAAGATATAAAATGTCATTTTCTTTAAAATAGCAATCTCGGGTTTTCGAAATTTTGGGTTTTTGACCCCCAAAATGAACAAAAACTGATTTTTTTTGGGGAAAAATCACCCCAAATCAAAAATTTCGAAGATGTTAAAAAAGGAATATATGTGAGAGAACTTAGTATGGACAATACTCAAACCAAATTTCAAAGAAATATCTCTATTTTTGAATGAGTGATGGCTCCCTAAGTGTAATATTTTTTAATTACTTTTTTGGACTTTTTTGGACCAGATACGAATAAATCATTATCTTTTCTGTATTTCTGAGACAAAACTGGTCTAGGAACATGCCTTTTTATTTACATTAAACAATTTCTCATTTTGAAGTTTTCTGACAAAGCAAAATCGCTGTTCTGGACGTGGTCGATCGAGGTCATTCACTTGACCTGGAAGGTCACTCGTTGACTGGAAACCTAAAAATTGCATACATTAGATTCCAAACATGACAGACAACATGTTGGTTCTTACCGCGTTGTTCTATGTTGCTTGGTTTGGAAGTTAACAGTAGGGGGGGGGGGGGTCTTTTTAGGACCCCGGTAGGGCGAATGTGAAAAAAGCTCCCATAGGGCGATGGTTAAGGTCAAATTTCAGGTCAAGGGACATGGAGCAGCGTTAACGGTTGATTTTCCCCAAACTTCGTGTATTGGTCAATCAGACCATGCTTAATCCAAAAATCAAGTCTTTTTGCGATAGCGATTGACCTAGGTCAAATTTGAGGTAAAACGAAGGGGAACGCTCTGAAGCCTAAAGTTACCGTCCGATTTGCTTTAAAATGGTCTCAAACGATTCCTTGAGTCAAAATCTAGCGTGAGCGAGACTTTCAGGTCCTGACCTTTAAGGTCAAATTTCAGGTCAAGGGACCTGGAAGTCTCGGTCACGCTAGATTTTGACCCAAGGAATCGTTTGAGACCATTTTCAAGCAAATCGGACGGTAACTATAGGCTCCAGCGCGTTCCCCTTCGTTTGACCTCAAATTTGACCTAGAAGGTCAATCACTATCGCAAAAGTGACTTGATTTTTGGAATCAGCATGGTCTGATTGACCTAGACACAAAGTTTGGGGGACATCAACCGTTAATGCTGCTCCCTGTCCCTTGAATTGAAATTTAACCTGAATGGTCAGGACCTTAAAGTCTCGCTCACGTTAGGTTTTGACCCAAGGAATCGTTTGAGACCATTTTGAAGCAAATCGGACGGTAACTTTGGGCTCCAGCGCGTTCCCCTTCGTTTAACCTCAAATTTGTCCTAGGTCAATCGCTATCGCAAAATAGACTTTATTTTTGGAAGCAGCATGATCTGATTGACCTACACACAAAGTTTGGGGAAATAAAAAGTTGACGCTGGAGTTGTGTGATGACGACGACGCTAACTTCACGGACATAGAGGCACCCACCTCTGACTTGTGGGAAACTGGCGGATGAGAATTCCCAAACCACACACCAAATTTGAACACAATCGGCTCAGCCGTTCCTGATATAAATAATAGGGGTGTACACGTGCGCACGTACAGTCACCCCACCCTTGAGTGGTTTTGAAGTGGCGGCTGAGGGGTTCCTAACCACACACGAAAATTGCACATAATCTGCCCAGCCGTTGGGGGGTTATTGCGAGACAATACTTTTGAACACTCCTCACGCGGCACGCGCCATGCGCAGTGGTAGTCACCCACATGAGTCGGCACTGGTCTCAAACAGGGTAGATTAGATGGAGCTGCTAAGTAAAGAAGTCCGCTTGTAAATCGGACGTGCGGTTGCAGAGATATGAACTTCTCAAAAGCGTTGCCACGGGCCGGGTCGGGCCGGGCCAATATAAAATTGGCCGTTTTCACGAAGGATTATTGCGCTGAAAAGTTTCTGAAAGATTCTGAAAGTTTTAAAAACTACACAACTTTTACATGCGATTTTTGGCTAGAAATGTCCCTGATAATTTGGTTATCTGTTGGTAAGAATAAAATATGTTGTCAAAATTGCGGTTTGGTGGTAATAAGCAAGTATTGCTAGAATCTTCCTGAAAGTTTCAGGAAGATTCTATCAATACTTATCTTGCTTATTACCACCAAACCGCAATTGTCAACATATTGTATTCTTACCAACATATTACAACATTTTGAGGGACATTTCTAGTCAAAAATCGTATGTTAAAGTTGCGTAGTTTTCCAAAACTTTCAGAATCTTTCAGAAACTTTTCAGCGCAATAATCCTTCGTGAAAACGGCTATTTCCATAACTCGTAAACTTCCATAACCTTTCAATTACCATGCCCTTTAAATGTGATCGTCTGTGACCCCTCCGAGGTACGGTATGTGACTCGTAGCCTATGCAGACCGTGTTGTGGGAAATCACTGACATTTTCCTTTCCTCGTAGGAGACGAATGGTACGTCTCGCGCGGCTGACGTGAGCGGCGTCTGCGCCGAGTATATACACTATACAGCATAAACAGACCGCGGGAACCCGTACCCATATTTGTGTCAATATCTGTTTGACTTCTGTTGCTAAAAATATTAGTGGTTTGAAAGTAGTTCACGGGTAGTTCGTATTCCCTCCACGTTTTCAGAGAGGATTAAATATCACCGAAAAAAAATATTTGTTCTGTGTTATTTCTCATACGGAGCATTCCACGACAAATCGACTGAGGAGTCGTTCATGTCGCTCGACGACAAATCGACATGATCAACACAAATCGACAATCGAATCGACAAATCGCTCATATCAACGATATTGACTTAACACGCGCCCTGGAGGGCCTCTGATAATTACACGCCCTGGAGGGGGGGGGCGGATTTCGCCCCTTCCCCCCTATGATCTCGAAAACCACGCAACGTAGCGACAAGCGGGAAACGACGTTAGATAGCTCGAGACAAGCTCTTTCGAAAGTATTTCGTTATTTTTTTTTCAGGTCAATATTGAGGTCACCAGAGGTCATCAAGGGTCAGATTTTCAAGTTTTCAAGACTTCGGTTCGAACACCCCCAAATATCTCGGGAACTATGATACTTAGCAGCAAACGGAAAAAGCAATCGAAAGTCATTGAAAAATGCAATCGACATAGGTGTCCTCAGATTTGAGCTCAGGTCAATAGTTTAGGCTCCAGAGGTCATCGAATGTCAAAAAGGTGATTTTGTTTTCAAAACTGTTTTCCCAAAATAACCTTTTACCTAATAAAGATAAAGCAATAATGTTTACGCCATCACGTGTGTCTTGTCAAGACGCTTCGAATCATATTCATGGTGACCGGGTTAGGTCAACTGAGAAATTTGACCTCAGGTCAAGGTCAAGTGGTGACCCAAGTTGGTCATGTTGCATATTGGGAGACGTGTCTCGACGAGACAAACATATTGGTACCGTTTTCTCTTCTCTATCTTCATTATGTCGATAGTTATTGATAAAACCGTGTTGGCGGTCACAAAATTGACCTGACCTTAGGTCACCGATATTAGAAATCCGAGATTAACAAATTGTTGGTATCTATGACCTTATGAAGTCCTGCAAGATTGAAACCGATCGGCGCAAAACTGTGGCTGTGGCACTACTGCAAACGTTTTGGAGTTGAGGTCATCACGTGACCTGGTCTGGTGACCTGACCTGAGATGACCTGAGGCCAAGAATTTTACATAATGCGGGAAGTTCATTTCTAAACAGGTATACAAAAAACGGCGACGCTGCGCGCCGCCGTTTTTGCGCTATCCTCGAAAAACCGGAGGGGTGGGCGGATTTCGCCCCCCCCCCCCCTCCAGGGCGCGTGTTAACACGCGTACTGCCGGGGGATTGATTTCCGCCCCCTCCCTCCCCTCCGGTATTTCATCAATTCCGGGAAAATGACGGCGCGCAGCGCCACCAAGTTTGGCACAGCTGTTTGGCAATTACCCACATGGTGTAAATGGTTTATTTCGGGTCATCTCAGGTCAGGTCAACAGGTTACGTCAAGTGACCTAACTCCAAAAAATGTTTGTGGTCGTGCCAAAGTCACAGTGTTTGTCCGAGAGATTTGAAACTTGCAGGATTTCATAAGTTCAAAGTACCTACAATTCGTTTATCTCAAATTTGTTATTGGTGACTTAAGGTCAGATCAATTCCGTGACCTCCCCATTATAAGTAGATGGGGAAAAATACAAATCTTCTTAGTCAGAGAATATGCACTTTATCCAGGCAATTCTTTCAGAATTACGTTATTTTAGCTTATCTTGCGCACCACTGGGCCTCTGGATTTTCCACGCCCGACTGAGAGGGGGGGGGGGGGGAGTCGGGGGAGTGTTTGAACTCCCTCCCCCGTCTAACTCGACTCATATGGGACATAGGCCAAACCCAATAACAACGTTCAAAAGCTCATGAAAAAATCATTTTGAAACTATTTCAGATTTTTTATCTCGCTCAGGTCGAAATTGAGGTCACCAGAGGTCATCAAAGGTCAAATTTTCCAGTTTTAGGACCTTGCTCCAAAACAATCCCAAATATCTCGGAAACTATGCTAGCTAGAAACAAATGGAGAAAAGCAATCGACAGCCATTTAAATTTTCAATCGTTCGTCTCCTCTCATCTTTGACTTCAGGTCAGTGGTTTAGGCTCCAGAGGTCATAAAAGTCAAAAATGCTGATGTTTGGCAAAATTGTTTTTCGCTAATAACTTTGTACTTAATAAATATACCGCAATACAGGGCACGCCATCATGTTTGTCATATCAAGGTGCTTCGAATGATGCACATGGTGACCTTGTTACGTCAACTTCACAATTTGACCTCAGGTCAAGGTCAGGTGGTGACACAAGTAGGTCATCTTGCATATTGAGAGACGTGTCTCGACGAGATAAACACATTGGTACCGGTTTCACTTCTCTGTCTTCATTATGTCGAGAGTTATTGACACAAAAGTGATTGTGACCTCGGATGATCCCAAATGACCCCTTAGGAGCCACTGAACACAATTTGCACTTGGATCATCAAGAATGTCCGATTATAACATTATCCAGCAGGAATTGGACTGATATCATGCCTATCCTCGAAATAGGAAGCCTTTGAGTATTTCTACATTGACTTATAATGGGGAGCTCACGAAATTGACCTGACCTTAGGTCACCGATGTCAAAATTCCGAGATAAACGTTTTGTAGACACTGATGGCCTCATGCAAGCCTAAAAGTTTCATATCGATCCCTGAAAAAAAATGTGGTCATGACACGACCGTAAACGTTTTTGGAGGTGGTGTCACTTGACCTGACCTGGTGACCTGACTTGACCTGACACGAATCTCACACTTAATGAAAATGCGTGAAAAAGATCAATGTTAAGGTATGCAAAATTTGGTGGCGCTATGCGCCGCCATTTTTACGTAATCTGGAAAAACCGCAGGGGGTGGGGGTGTTCAACCTCCCCCAGTCGGGGGCGGATTATTTTGGATGACCCTTGTATAGTTGTTGCTTAGTGACCTCTGCAATTTAGCTGAGGTCATCTGAGATCAGCACTTTTGCCAATAACTCTTGATACAATAAAGTTAGATACGTGCGAATGACACCCTGGTGCTGTTTGCCTTGTCGAGTCCCATCACCCCATATGCAACATGACCTACCTGAGTCACCAAATGACCTTGAAATGAGGTCAAATTTTGAAGTTGACCTAACCAGGTCACCATTAATATGTTTCGAAGCGTCTTGACAAGAAAAACACGATGGTGTTACAATTACTGCCATATGATCAACTAATACAAGTTATTCATGCCAATTCATGCCAATTCATGCCAATTCATGCCGGTTTATAAACCCCCATTTTGGCATGTGTAGGGCCCATTCTGACCTATGACCGTCCGCTTTCTTCTGCTCAAGAGGGCCCCCACCCAGTTTGTTTTTGTATTGGACCCCCGGACCCCCCAGTTTTAACATCCGGGCCCAGGGGGTCGTGACCCACCCACACATACGTATATGGGACACTGGGCTCAAGTCTCAGTCTAAAGTACTGCCGTCTTTTGCATAACGTGTTTGTATTGTCCCAACCTCAGGGTTATCATCCATGGCCCCGATGACGATGGTATCGGTGGCGGGGTTGTAACCTGAATAAGCAACAACTTTGTGGGAGGTTTTAACAGTTTTTTGTTTATTTGTTGGAACAGTACCAGTTTTCCTTCCCCAAATCACTGCAGAAATGTCGGATGTTGGGAATTTGGAGGTTCCACCTTACGATTTTTTTGTTTGACAATTTGTGTCCCATCAAGTTGTCACGTTCCGGCCATTGTTTGGGAAGCCAATTCTCAGTCTATTTTGTATGCTCGTCAGCCATTTTCACCCGCAGACTAAACAAAATCATTCTTTACAGTCAAAGTTTCCACAGAACAAAACTTCCAAGTTCAGAAAAATTGAGAAACGGGCCACTTTTCTGACACTGTCGCCGGGCTGTCCAAACTGTGAGCCCGTCGGGCTGTCTCTGTCCAAACTGTGAGTCCGTCGGACTGTCCAAACTGTGAGTTCGCCGGGCTGTCTCTGTGTCCAAACTGTGAGTCCGCCGGGCTGTCCAAACTGTGAGTCCGCCGGGCTGTCCAAACTGTGAGTCCGCCGGGCTGTCCAAACTGTGAGTTCGCCGGGCTGTCTCTGTCCAAACTGTGAGTCCACCGGGCTGTCCAAACTGTGAGTCCGCCGGGCTGTCCAAACTGTGAGTCCGCTGGGCTGTCTCTGTCCAAACTGTGAGTTTGTCGGGCTGTCTCTGTCCAAACTGTGAGTCCGCCGGGCTGTCAAAACTGTGAGTTCGCCGTGCTGTCCAAACTGTGAGTCCGTCGGGCTGTCCAAACTGTGAGTCCGCCGGGCTGTCCAAACTGTGAGTTCGCCGGGCTGTCCAAACTGTGAGTCCGTCGGGCTGTCTCTGTCCAAACTGTGAGTCTGCCGGGCTGGCTCTGTCCAAACTGTGAGTCCGCCGGGCTGTCTCTGTCCAAACTGTGAGTCCGCCGGGCTGTCCAAACTGTGAGTCCGTCGGGCTGTCTCTGTCCAAACTGTGAGTCCGCCGGGCTGTCTCTGTCCAAACTGTGAGTCCGCCGGGCTGTCCAAACTGTGAGTCCGTCGGGCTGTCTCTGTCCTAACTGTGAGTCCGCGGGGCTGTCCAAACTGTGAGTCCGTCGGGCTGTCTCTGTCCAAACTGTGAGTCCGCCGGGCTGTCCAAACTGTGAGTCCGTCGGGCTGTCTCTGTCCAAACTGTGAGTCCGCCGGGCTGTCTCTGTCCAAACTGGGAGTCCGCCGGGCTGTCTCTGTCCAAACTGTGAGTCCGCCGGGCTGTCTCTGTCCAAACTGTGAGTCCGCCGGGCTGTCCAAACTGTGAGTCCGTCGGGCTGTCTCTGTCCAAACTGTGAATCCGTCGGGCTGTCAAAACTGTGAGTCCGTCGGGCTGTCCAAACTGTGAGTTCGTCGGGCTGTCTCTGTCCAAACTGTGAGTCCGCCGGGCTGTCCAAACTGTGAGTCCGCCAGGCTGTCCAAACTGTGAGTCCGCCGGGCTGTCTCTGTCCAAACTGTGAGTCCGCCGGGCTGTCTCTGTCCAAACTGTGAGTCCGCCGGGCTGTCCAAGCTGTGAGTCCGTCGGGCTGTCTCTGTCCAAACTGTGAGTCCGCCGGGCTGTCTCTGTCCAAACTGTGAGTCCGTCGGGCTGTCCAAACTGTGAGTCCGTCGGGCTGTCCAAACTGTGAGTTCGCCGGGCTGTCCAAACTGGGAGTCCGTCGGGCTGTCTCTGTCCAAACTGTGAGTCCGCCGGGCTGTCTCTGTCCAAACTGGGAGTCCGCCGGGCTGTCTCTGTCCAAACTGTGAGTCCGCCGGGCTGTCTCTGTCCAAACTGTGAGTCCGCCGGGCTGTCCAAACTGTGAGTCCGTCGGGCTGTCTCTGTCCAAACTGTGAGTCCGCCGGGCTGTCTCTGTCCAAACTGGGAGTCCGTCGGGCTGTCTCTGTCCAAACTGTGAGTCCGCCGGGCTGTCTCTGTCCAAACTGTGAGTCCGCCGGGCTGTCTCTGTCCAAACTGTGAGTCCGCCGGGCTGTTCAAACTGTGAGTCCGTCGGGCTGTCTCTGTCCAAACTGTGAGTCCGCCGGACTGTCTCTGTCCAAACTGTGAGTCCGCCGGGCTGTCCAAACTGTGAGTTCGCCGGGCTGTCTAACCAAACTGTGAGTCCGCCGGGCTGTCCAAACTGTGAGTCCGACGGGCTGTCCAAACTGTGAGTCCGTCGGACTGTCTCTGTCCAAATTGTGAGTCCGCCGGGCTGTCCAAACTGTGAGTCCGTCGGGCTGTCCAAACTGTGAGTCCGTCGGGCTGTCTCTGTCCAAACTGTGAGTCCGCCGGGCTGTCCAAACTGTGAGTCCGTCGGGCTGTCCAAACTGTGAGTCCATCGGGCTGTCTCTGTCCAAACTGTGAGTCCGTCGGGCTGTCTCTGTCCAAACTGTGAGTCCGTCGGGCTGTCCAAACTGTGAGTCCGTCGGGCTGTCCAAACTGTGAGTCCGTCGGGCTGTCCAAACTGTGAGTCCGTCGGGCTGTCCAAACTGTGAGTCCGTCGGGCTGTCCAAACTGTGAGTCCGTCGGGCTGTCCAAACTGTGAGTCCGTCGGGCTGTCCAAACTGTGAGTCCGTCGGGCTGTCCAAACTGTGAGTCCGTCGGGCTGTCTCTGTCCAAACTGTGAGTCCGTCGGGCTGTCGCTAGGCGCTGATCGTCAAGCTATGGTTGACCTCGGTGGAGGATGAAATGGTGGTGTATTAGTATCAGCTTCATTTCCAATCATTTTGTATGATTTGTTGTTGCCCATTTGACGCTTCCAGTGTTGTGGTGAGTGTCTTGTCGCCTGTCTAACCGGCAACCACCCTGTGCTGCCAGCGAGAGTGGCTTCCCTGACCTGGAGAAGGAGTTTGAGCCCAACATCCTCAACTCCACCGTGTACATCATCTCCATCACCCTGCAGGTGTCCACCTTCGCCATCAACTACCGGGTCAGTACGAGACAAAACATGAACACTGCGGTACAGGGCAGTTGACCCAACGAATAGGTGTAAAATTGTATATATCTGGCCGTTCCGAATAATTTAATCTGATCTACTGGTTACTTGCTGTAATGCGTTTCAATCCATGTTGTAACTGTTGATGGTATTTTCATTGACTGTTAGAAGAGCTTACGTGTCTGTGTTGTGTGTGCAGGGCCACCCGTTCAAGGAGAGCCTGTCGGAGAACCGGCCGCTGCTGTACAGTATCGTGGCGTCACTGGTGCTCTAACTGCTGTGTTGTGTGTGCAGGGCCACCCGTTCATGGAGAGCCTGTCGGAGAACCGGCCGCTGCTCTACAGCATCGTGACGTCACTGGTGCTCTGACGGCTGTGTCTGTGTTGTGTGTGCAGGGCCACCCGTTCAAGGAGAGCCTATCGTAGAACCGGCCGCTGCTCTACAGTATCATGACGTCACTGGTGCTCTAACTGCTGTGTCTGTGTTGTGTGCGCAGGGCCACCCGTTCAAGGAGAGCCTGTCGGAGAACCGGCCGCTGCTCTACAGTATCGTGACGTCACTGGTGCTCTGACGGCTGTGTCTGCATTGTGACGTCACTGGTGCTCTAACTGCTGTGTCTGTGTTGTGTGTGCAGGGCCACCCGTTCATGGAGAGCCTGTCGGAGAACCGGCCGCTACTCTACAGCATCGTGACGTCACTGGTGCTCTGACTGCTGTGTCTGTGTTGTGTGTGCAGGGCCACCCGTTCATGGAGAGTCTGTCGGAGAACCGGCCGCTACTCTACAGTATCGTGACGTCACTGGTGCTCTGACGGCTGTGTCTGTTGTGTGTGCAGGGCCACCCGTTCAAGGAGAGCCTGTCGGAGAACCGGCCGCTGCTCTACAGTATCGTGACGTCACTGGTGCTCTGACGGCTGTGTCTGCATTGTGACGTCACTGGTGCTCTAACTGCTGTGTCTGTGTTGTGTGTGCAGGGCCACCCGTTCATGGAGAGCCTGTCGGAGAACCGGCCGCTGCTCTACAGTATCGTGACGTCACTGGTGCTCTGACGGCTGTGTCTGTGTTGTGTGTGCAGGGCCACCCGTTCAAGGAGAGCCTGTCGGAGAACCGGCCGCTGCTCTACAGTATCATGACGTCACTGGTGCTCTAACTGTCGTGTCTGTGTTGTGTGTGCAGGGCCACCCGTTCAAGGAGAGCCTGTCGGAGAACCGTCCGCTGCTCTACAGTATCATGACGTCACTGGTGCTCTGACTGCTGTGTCTGTGTTGTGTGTGCAGGGCCACCCGTTCATGGAGAGCCTGTCGGAGAACCGGCCGCTGCTCTACAGCATCGTGACGTCACTGGTGCTCTGACTGCTGTGTCTGTGTTGTGTGTGCAGGGCCACCCGTTCATGGAGAGCCTGTCTGAGAACCGGCCGCTGCTCTACAGTATCATGACGTCACTGGTGCTCTAACTGCTGTGTCTGTGTTGTGTGTGCAGGGCCACCCGTTCATGGAGAGCCTGTCGGAGAACCGGCCGCTACTCTACAGCATCGTGACGTCACTGGTACTCTAACTGCTGTGTCTGTGTTGTGTGTGCAGGGCCACCCGTTCATGGAGAGCCTGTCGGAGAACCGGCCGCTACTCTACAGCATCGTGACGTCACTGGTACTCTAACTGCTGTGTCTGTGTTGTGTGTGCAGGGCCACCCGTTCATGGAGAGCCTGTCGGAGAACCGGCCGCTACTCTACAGCATCGTGACGTCACTGGTACTCTAACTGCTGTGTCTGTGTTGTGTGTGCAGGGCCACCCGTTCATGGAGAGCCTGTCGGAGAACCGGCCGCTACTCTACAGCATCGTGACGTCACTGGTACTCTAACTGCTGTGTCTGTGTTGTGTGTGCAGGGCCACCCGTTCATGGAGAGCCTGTCGGAGAACCGGCCGCTACTCTACAGCATCGTGACGTCACTGGTACTCTAACTGCTGTGTCTGTGTTGTGTGTGCAGGGCCACCCGTTCATGGAGAGCCTGTCGGAGAACCGGCCGCTGCTCTACAGTATCGTGACGTCCCTGGCGGTCGTGTTCACCATGGCTGTGGGCATCATGCCCGACCTGAACGAGCAATTCTCCGTCGTCCAGTTCCCGCAGGATGTGAGAACCTGACCTTACCCAACACAGCGGGAGCGTATGTCAGACGCCAGGCGCCGCTCTGATAGACTATCTGCGTCATAACACTTCGAAAAGATATCACCAGTAACGTTTAAATGCATTTTTAGCGAGGATCACTCAACACGATTAAAGGCAATGTTTCACCTTTGTATTGGTTTTGAACTGGCATAGCCATTATCTTTGGCCGTTATTGAAATGTTGAAAATACTAAGGTCATTCTCCCCAAAACTTAGCCGTTTTTAAGCAATTCAATTTATAGTTTGCAAAATGGGGTATAGGTTAGTGCCGCCGCTGATTGGCTGACAGCGACTTTTTCCGACAATCCCACTTTGTCAGCCAATCAGCGCGGTATGTGGCTCAATAATGACGTCATCATCCCAACTTTAAAAACTTAATTTGTATAAAGTTAAGTGACTTTTCAATAGAAAATATCACCATCGTTTTCAGCAGCACTTACTTCATATTTTCGACTACTACCAGCATATATTTGACAACTTTCAGAAAGGTGAAACATTCCCTTTAAGTGTTTTGTTCGCGGCTAGTTCTTTTTCTGTACAAAAGACCGCCCGTTTCATGCAGGCATCTGAATATCAGTGTATGACTGTTACTTCGTCCCGTTCGCACCGCTGGCTTAGCTTACATCCTCCGAGTGGTTTCTCTTTTGTTCTGCACTCTTAAGCCCAATCATCGTCAGCATCATCATGATTGTACCTCCCCCGCCTGTCCGTCAGTTCCGGACGGTGCTGGTGCAGGTGCTGATGGCGGACATCGTGCTCTCCTACATCGTGGACCGCGTGATGAGGTTCCTGTTCGGCCAGGCTCGGCTGCGACGTGAGCTGCGCGACTGACCGTTGCTGTAGCCCCGCCACCTGACGGTCACAGGCGATCTTAGGACGGTCACCGGCGGCCAGAAACGGTCAGAGGACGGTCACAGGCGGTCTTAGGACGGTCACATGCGGTCTTAGGACGGTCAGAGGACGGTCACAGGCGGTCTTAGGACGGTCACATGCGGTCTTAGAACGGCGCCTCTTGGTCTCAGAGCAGTGTTCATCCGCCGGAGGTCTACTGAAGGTGACGCAGGCGGTGCAGGGCTGCCTGTCAGCCGGCCGGAGGTCTACTGAAGGTGACGCAGGCGGTGCAGGGCTGCCTGTCAGCCGGCCGGAGGTCTACTGAAGGTGACGCAGGCGGTGCAGGGCTGCCTGTCAGCCGGCCGGAGGTCTACTGAAGGTGACGCAGGCGGTGCAGGGCTGCCTGTCAGCCGGCCGGAGGTCTACTGAAGGTGACGCAGGCGGTGCAGGGCTGCCTGTCAGCCGGTCGGACCGCCGGATCAGCGACCTCTGCAGTGGTGGAAGGAGCAGCACGTGACTGGAGGTGCTCCGACGCGCCCTATCCGCCCCGCCGGACGGCCCCGCTCGGCCCCGCTCGGCCCCCGCTCGGCCCCCGCTCAGCCCCGCTCGGCCCCCGCTCGGCTCCGGTGGCTGATTCCCACCTCTGCGGCAGAGCCAGGGCTCGGCGGAGCGGTGCCTGACACTTGGTCCTGAGCCGTGTCCTACGCCACCCGCCACACCGTGCTGCCGCCGCCGGTCGTCCCCGACCCGCCTGCAGTCCCGTGATGTGACCTGCAGTGACGTGATGACGTGATGTGATGTGACCTGCAGCCAGAAGAGACGTCTTGCTCGTCTGCTGTCCCGTGATGTGACCCGACCTGCAGCCAGGAGCGACGTCTCGCTCCTCTGCTGTCCCGTGATGTGACCCGACCTGCAGCCAGGAGCGACGTCTCGCTCCTCTCGTGTTATCCTCTCTCTCACTCTCCGCTCCGAAGCACTGCACCCGTCACCTACCTGTGCCGTGTTCGGGCGGCTGTGCTGTGTGTAGCTCGCTCCGGGTTGACGTTCCCACGTTGTGTCTGTGCCCGTCGGCCTGTGTGCGCCCGCCGGGGGCCTGTGGTGCCCGTCAGGCTGTGCGCGTCCGCCGGAAGCCTGTGGTGCCCGCCGGAAGTCTGTAGTGCCCGGCAGGGGCCTGTGGAGCCTGTCGGGAACCTGTGGAACCTGTCAGGAGCCTATGGAGCCTGTCAGGAGCCTGTGGTGCCCGCCAGGGGTCTGTGGTGCCCGCCGGGGGCCTGTGGTGCCCGCCGGAAGCCTGTGGTGCCCGCCAGGAGCCTGTGGTGCCCGCCGGAAGCCTGTGGTGCCCGCCAGGAGCCTGTGGTGCCTGTCAGGAGCCTGTGGAGCCTGTCAGGAGCATGTGGTTCCCGCCAGGAGCCTGTCAGAAGCCTGTGGAGCCCGCCAGGAGCCTGTGGTGCCTGTCAGGAGCCTGTGGAGCCTGTGGAGCCCGCCAGGAGCCTGTGGTGCCCGCCGGGAGCCTGTGGTGCCCGCCAGGAGCCTGTGGTGCCCGCCAAGAGCCTGTGGTGCCCGCCAAGAGCCTGTGGTGCCTGTCAGGAGCCTGTGGGGCCCGCCAGGAGCCTGTGGTGCCCGCCGGGAGCCTGTGGTACCTGTCAGGAGCCTGTGGTGCCCGCCAGGAGCCTGTGGTGCCCGCCAGGAGCCTGTGGAACCCGCCAGGAGCCTGTGGAGCCCGCCAGGAGCCTGTGGAGCCCGCCAGGAGCCTGTGGAGCCCGCCAGGAGCCTGTGGTGCCCGCCGGGAGCCTGTGGTGCCCGCCGGGAGCCTGTGGTGCCCGCCAGGAGCCTGTGGTGCCAGCCAGGAGCCTGTGGTGCCCGCCAGGAGCCTGTGGTGCCCGCCAGGAGCCTGTGGTGCCCGCCAGGAGCCTGTGGTGCCCGCCAGGAGCCTGTGGTGCCCGCCAGGAGCCTGTGGTGCCTGTCAGGAGCCTGTGGTGCCCGTCAGGAGCCTGTGGTGCGCGCCAGGAGCCTGTGGTGCGCGCCAGGAGCCTGTGGAGCCTGTCAGGAGCCTGTGGTGCCCGTCAGGGGTGCCTGTGGTGCCCGTCAGGGGTGCCTGTTTAGCCCGTCAGGGGTGCCTGTGGAGCGCGTCAGAGGTGCTTGCGTCAGGGGTGCCTGTGATTGGTGTCGGGTAAGGTGTGTGGAGTGGTACGTCACAAGCTCTGAGGGCGGCTGCGATGGTTGGTGACAGGGATGATGTGAATGGAGGAAGAGCCATGCTGCACTGCGACAGACAGTCGGTCAATGTTGACAATATACATGCTACGAACAAAGCGCGCTTGTCGATGCTAGGAAGGTTGCAGCGGAGCCATGTTCTCAACGTGAAATTAAAACATACGCAGTTCCTTGAAATAGGAAACAAATTTTCAATAAACTTACCGTGAGAAACACGGCTGTGGGGACACGATAATATCTTAAAATTGAAACGTAATGTTCGAATATCAAACGTGAACTGTTACTAAGGGGACGAAACAGATGTTATTGCATGAATCATGCATTGCTTGCAGCAAAGAAACTAAAATATTTGTAAACTGCGTAAAACTGTGTAAAATATTTGTAGACTAAACAAAAATTGTTGCCTGAAAACCAATAAGGATAAAGTTTAAGGGTTTATGTTAATATGTTTATGTTCGTCCTACCGTCTTATTATTGCACCCAAATGCCTTACGAGCTGTGTTTCAGAAATCTACCACCTGATGTATAAGCAGCATGACAGTGTTCGATTCGCATTAGACGCGCTATGAAAAATGCTCATCATTACAGGCACGCTCGCTAAACACACATTCCACAAATGATCCAGATCCGTACCAGGATCGAGCAATGCTCTCGATTTGTTAAATATTAGGTTCCACTACGGACCATCTGCAACGATTTTCATAAACAAACGATACAAATGTGACCTGACTGTGCTGCATACTTAGTTTGATTATAACCGAAGAGATCGGCCGGCCTGTCACGAGCTGCAGTGACGTCCGGTGCAGGGTGGGGTATATATATCTGGCCGTGTCGAGACCGAGGCAGTTCAGTGCTGCGCCTTCAGCCATGTGGTCCCGTCTGCTGCTGTGTGTCGCGCTGCTGGCGGTGCCGAGCCTGCCGACCTACGCCGTCGTGCCGGAGACGTACGAGTTCAAGGTGCTGGACCTGCTTACGGACGTCCACAACCGGCTGAAGGACCAGGACGGCCGACTGACGGAGCTGCAGCAGCAGCAGACCGTGCTGGCCAGCCAGCACGGTAGGCTGCTGGCCGCTGTTGAGGGGCTGCTGCGCCGGGTGCCCGAGTACCCCACCTGTGAGGTGGTCACTAATGAGGAGGGGCGCCAGTTCCGTCTGGTGGGGGACGCCGGCTGCAGCCGCGGCCGGCTCCAGTCGCGGATCCAGGGCCACGCGCAGTGGCACCAGCTGTGTGACAGCACCGAGTGGAGCAGAGAGGACGCGGCGGTCGCCTGCCGCTCGCTCGGCTTCAGAGGCAGCGCGCCGGGCGTGGACGGCGAGCTGGTGGGATCGGCTGCCGAGGGATACGCGCGCGGCATCGGCATCACGTGCGAGGGCTCGGAGGCCCAGCTGTGGGAGTGTCAGCTGGGGAATGAGACGCGACACAGCGACGGCTGCCCGGCCGACACCACGCCCGTCGGCATCACCTGCAGCGACGGCTAGCGACCG
This sequence comes from Chirona hameri, assembly GCA_036785665.1. NCBI lineage: Eukaryota > Metazoa > Arthropoda > Thecostraca > Balanomorpha > Balanidae > Chirona > Chirona hameri. Next base: position 44,393 of record JAXIVJ010004791.1, read on the forward strand.
CCGCCGACCGCCGAGCGTCGCAGACACCCGCCGACCGCCGACACCCGCCGACCGACCGCCGACCGCCGCTGACCGCCGACCGTCGCAGACACCCGCCGACCGCCGACACCCGCCGACCGACCGCCGACCGCCGCCGACCGCCGAGCGTCGCAGACACCCGCCGACCGCCGACACCCGCCGACCGACCGCCGACCGCCGCTGACCGCCGACCGCCGCCGACCGCCGAGCGTCGCAGACACCCGCCGACCGCCGACACCCGCCGACCGACCGCCGACCGCCGACCGCCGACCGCCGCCGACCGGCACCGACACCCGCTGACCTGACCTCGGCAGAGTTTATCTTCAGTCTGGATAACGGAGGGAAGCAAGAGCAACACAGGTCATCCTGCATCGTCGGTAGGCTCTAGTATTCGCATGTGATAGATAACGTGTGTTAGCTATACTATAACGGTTTGAGACATGTTTACCGGTGTTTAGGCTGAGGTTATAAACCGCATCATTATGCAATAAATAATGCCCTTGCCATGCGTTCTATGTGAATGAGCAAGTCACCTTTTACAACTTTATAATACAATTCAACATTTTCGAGCCGTATATTGAGAAGATTAT
>JAXIVJ010004791.1:67500-79639 GCA_036785665.1 Chirona hameri
GGTGACCTCCTGACCGTCCTGACCGGGACCCCCACAGGACCGGCCTGCGACCTGTGCTGCTCCCCTGGTGACCTCCGATCGTCTGACCGGGGACTCCCCCAGAGACCGGCCGGAGATCTGTGCTGCTCCCCTGGTGACCTCCTGACCGTCCTGACCGGGACCCCCCTCAGAGACCGGCCTGTGGACCTGTGCTGCTCCCCTAGGTGGACCTCCTGACCGTCTGACCGGGACCCCCCACAGAGACCGGGCCGGAGATCTGTGCTGCTCCCCTGGTGTCCTCCTGACCGTCTGACCGGGACCCCCCACAGAGACACGCCGGAGATCTGTGCTGCTCCCCCTGGTGACCTCCTGACCCGGTCTGACCGGGGACCCCCCACAGAGACCGGCCCGGAGATCTGTGCTGCTCCCCTGGTGACCTCCTGACCGTCTGACCGGGACCTCCCACAGAGACCGGCCGGAGATCTGTGCTGCTCCCTGGTGTCCTCCCTGACCGTCTGACCGGGACCCCCCACAGAGGACCGGCCGGAGATCTTGCTGCTCCCCTGGTGACCTCCTGACCAGGACCCCCCACAGAGACCTGCCGGAGATCTTGTGCATGCTCCCCTGGTGACCTCCTGACCAGGACCCCCCACAGAGACCGGCCGGAGATCTGTGTTGCTCCCCTGGTGACCTCCTGACTGTCTGACCGGGACCCCCCACAGAGATTGGCCTTGTGACCTGGTGCTGCTCCCCTGGTGACCTCCTGACAGACCCCCACTGGACCGACGGCGAGATCTGTGCTCTTCCCTGGTACCTCCTGACCGTCTGACCGGGACCCCCACAGATATTGGCCTGTGGACCTTGTGCTGCTCTACTGGAGACCTACTGACCGTCTGGACCGGGACCCCCCACAGAGACCGGCCGGAGGATCTGTGCTGCTCCCCCTGGTGACCTCCCTGACCGTCTGACCGGGACCCCCCACAGAGACCGGCCCGGAGATCTCGTGCTGCTCCCCTGGTGACCGCATGCCGCCTGACCGGGACCCCCCCACAGAGACTCGGCCGGAGATCTGTGCTGCTCCCCTGGTGACTCCTGACCGTCTGACCGGGGACCCCCCACAGAGACCCGGCCGGAATCTGTGCTGCTCCCCTGGTGACCTCCTGACCGTCTGACCGGGACCCCCACAGAGGACCGGCCGGAGATCTGTGCTGCTCCCCTGGTGTCCTCCTGACCGCCTGACCCGGGACCCCCCACAGAGGGACCGGCAACGGAGATCTGTGCTGCTCCCCTTGGTGACCTCCCGTGACCGTGCTGACCGGGGACCCCCCACAGAGACTGGCCTGTGACCCTGTCTGCTCCCCTAGGTGACCTCCTGACGTCTGACCGGGACCCCCACAGAGGACCGGCCGGAGATCTGTGCTGCTCCCCTGGTGACCCTCCTGACCAGGGGACCCCCACAGAGATCGAGCCGGAGATCTGTGCTGCTCCCCTGGTGACCTCCCTGACCTGTTGACCGGGACCCCCACAGAGATTGGCCTAGTGCCTGTGCTGCCTCCCCTGGTGACCTCCTGACCCAGGACCCCCCACAGAGACTGGCCGTGAAAATCTGTGCTGCTCCCCTGGTGACTCCTTGACCGTCTGACCGGGACCCCCACAGAGATTGGCCATGTGACCTGTTGCGGCTCCCCTGGTGACCCTCCTGTACCGTCGACCAGGACCCCCCACAGAGACGACCCCGAAAGAGCAGACCGCCGGAGATCTCTGCTGCTCCCCTGGTGACCTCCTGCTGTCTGACCGGGCCCCCCCCCCCACAGAGACCGGCCTGTGACCTGTGCTGCTCCCCTGGTGACCTCCTGACCGTCTGACAGGACCCCCACAGAGACCGGCACGAGATCTGTGCTGCTCCCCTGTGTGACCTCCTGACCGTCTGACCGGGACCCCCCACAGAGACCGGCCTGTGACCTGTGCTGCCTCCCCTTGGTTACCTCCTGACCGTCCTGACCGGGACCCCCCACAGAGACCGGCCGAGATCTGTGCTGCTCCCCTGGTGTCCTCCTGACCGTCCTGACCGGGACACCCCCTCAGAGACCGGCCTGTGACCCTGTGCTGCTCCCCTGGTGACCTCCTGACCGTCTGACCGGGACCCCCACAGAGACCGGCTTTTTGTGACTGTGCTGTCCCCTGGTGACCTCCTGACCGTCTGACCCGGGGACTCCCACAAGAGACCGGCCGGAGATCTGTGCTGCTCCCCTGGTGACCTCCTGACCGTCTGACCGTGGACCCCCCCCGCAGAGACCGGCCTGTGACCTGTGCTGCTCCCCTAGTGACCTCCTGACCGTGCGGACGGGACCCCCCACAGAGACCGCCGGAGTCTGTGCTGCTCCCCAGGTGTCCTCCTGGACCGTCTGACCGGGACCCCCCACAGAGACCGGCCTGTGACCTGTGCTGCTCCCCTGGTACCTCCTGACCGTCTGACCGGGACCCCCCACAGAGACCGGCCGGAGATCTGTGCTGCTCCCCTGGTGTCCTCCTGACCGTCTGACCGGGACCCCCCACAGAGGACCGCCTGTGACCTGTGCTGCTCCCCAGGTGAACCTCCTGACCGTCTGACCAGGACCCCCACAGAGACCGGCATGTGACCCTTGCTGCTCCCCCTGGTGACCTCCTGACCGTCCTGGACCAAGGGACCCCCCACAGAGACCGGCCGGAGACTGTGCTGCTCCCCTGGGGACCTCCTGCCGTCTGACCGGGACCCCCACAGAGACCGGCCGGAGATCTGTGTCTGCTCCCCTGTGTGACCTCCTGACCGTCTGAACCGGGACCTCCAACAGAGACCGGCCGGAGATCTGTGCTTGCTCCCCCTGGTGTCCTCCGGACCGTCTGACCGGAGACCCCACAGATACCGGCCTGTGACCTGTGCGGCTCCCTGGTGGACCTCCTGGACCAGGACCCCCCACAAGGAGACCCGCCGGAGATCTGTGCTGCTCCCCTGGTGACCACTGGACCAGGACCCCCCACAGAGACCGGCCGGAGATCTGTGCTGCTCCCCTGGTGACCTCCTGACTGTCTGACCGGGACCACCCATACAGAGATTGGCCTGTGACCGTGCTGCCCCCCTGGTGACCTCTGACCAGGACCACCCCACAGAGACCGACGGAGATCTGTGCTGCTTTCCCTGGTGACCTCCTGACCGTCTGACCGGGACCCCCACAGATATTGGCCTGTGACCTGTGCTGCTCCCCTGGTGACCTCCTGACCGTCTGACCGGGACCCCCCACAGAGACCGGCGGAGGATCTGTCTGCTCCCCTAGGTGACCTCCTGGGACCGCTTGACCGGGACCCCCCCACAGAGACCGGCCGAGATCTGTGCTGCTCCCACTGGTGACCCGCCTGACGCCCTGACCGGGACCCCCCACAGAGACCGGCCGGAGATCTGTGCTGCTCCCCTAGGACCTCCTGACCGTCTGACCGGGACCCCCCACAGAGACTGGCCGGAGATCTGTGCTGCTCCCCTGGGACCTCCTGCCGTCTGACCGGGACCCCCCACAGGAGACCGGCGGAGATCATGTGCTGCTCCCATGTGACCTCCGACCGCCTGACCGGACCCCTCACAAGAGACAGCCGGAGATCTGTGCTTGCTCCCCTGGTGACCTCCTGACCGACTGACCGGGACCCCCAGAAAAATACGGGGGGGTGTTTGTTTTGTGTGTTTTTGGGGAGATTGGACTGGCCAGTGACCTGTGCTGCTCCCCTGGTGACCATCCTGACCGTCTGACCGGGACCCCCCACAGAGACCGGCCGGGAGATCTGTGCGCTCCCCCTGGTGGACCTCCTGACCAGACCCCCCACAAAGATCGGCCGGAGATCTGTGCTGCTCCCCTGGTGGACCCTCCTGACTGTCTGACCGGGACCCCCACAGAGATTGGCCTGTGACCTGTGCTGCTCCCCTGGTGAACTCTCCCTGACCAGGACCCCCCTCAGAGACTGGCCGAAATCTGTGCTGCTCCCCTGTTGACCTCCTGACTTGTCTGACTCGGGACCCCCACAGAGAGATTGGCCTGTGACCAGTGCGGCTCCCCTGGACCTCCTGACCGTCTGACCAGGGACCCCCCACAGAGACCTGGCCGGAGATCTGTGCTGCTCCCCCTGGTGACCTCCTGACTGTCCTGGACCGGGGACCCCCCCCCCCCACAGAGAACCGGCCTGTGACCTGTGCTGCTCCCCTGGTGACCTCCTGTCCGTCCCTGACCAGGGACCCCCCCACAGAGACCGGCCGGAGGATCTGTGCTGCTCCCCTGGTGACCTCCTGACCGTCTGACGGACCCCCCACAGAGACCGGCCTGTGAGACCTGTGCTGCTCCCCTGGTCGACCTCCTGACCGTCTGACCGGGACCACCCCACAGAGACCCGGCGGAGATCTGTGCAGCTCCCCTGGTGTCCTCCTGACCGTCTGACCGGGGACCCCCCACAGAGACCGGCCTGTGACCTGTGCTGCTCCCCTGATGACCCTCTGACCGTCTGACCGGGACCCCCACAGAGGACCGCCCTGTGACCTGTGCTGCTCCCCCCTGGTGAACTCCTGACCGTCTGACAAGGACCCCCCACAGAGACCGGCCTGTGACCTGTGCTGCTCCCCTGGTGACCTCCTGACAGGTCTGACCGGGACCCCCACAGAGGACCGCCCCAGTGACCTGTGCTGCTCCCCTGGTGACCTCCTGACCGTCTGACCAGGACCCCCACAGAGACCCGCCCTAGTGACCTGTGCTGCTCCCCTGGTGGACCTCCTGACCGTCCTGACCGGGACCCCCCACAGAGACCGTGACCTGTGCTGCTCCCTGGTGACCTCCTGACCGTCTGACCGGGACCCCCCCACAGAGATCCGGCCGGAGCTCTGTGCTGCTCCCCTGGTGTCCTCCTGACCGTCTGACCCGGGACCCCCCACAGAGACCGGCCTGTGACCGTGCTGCTCCCCTGTGACCTCCTGACCGTCTGACAGGGACCCCCACAGAGACCGGCATGTGACCTGTGCTGCTCCCCTGGTGACCTCCTGACCCGTCTGACCAGGACCCCCCCACAGAGACCGGGCCTGTGACCTGTGCCTGCTCCCCTGGTGGACCTCCTTGACCGTCTGACCGTACCCCCCACAGAGACAGGCCTGTGACCTGTTCTGCTCCCCTGGTGTCCTCCAGACCGTCTGACCGGGGACCCCCACAGGAGACCGGCCTGTGACCTGTGCTGCTCCACTGGTGACCTCCTGACCGTCTGACCGGGACCCCCCACAGAGACCGGCCTGTGACCTGTGCTGCTCCCCTGGTGGACCTCCCTGACCGTCTGACCGGACCCCCCACAGAGGACCGGCCGGAGATCTGTGCTGCTCCCCTGGTGTCCTCCTCACCGTCTGACCGGGACCCCCCACATGAGGACCGGCCTTTGACCTGTGCTGCCCCCTGGTGACCTCCTGACCGTCTGACCCAGGACCCCCACAGAGACCGGCATGTGCCTGTGCTGCTCCCCTGGTGTGAACCTCTCAGACCGTCTGACCAGGGACCCCCCACAGAGACGGCCGGAGATCTGTGCTGCTCCCCTGGTGACCTCCTGACCGTCTGACCGGGACCCCCCACAGAGACCGGCCGGAGATCTTGTGCTGCTCCCCTGGTGACCTCCTGACCGTCCCTGACCGGGAACTCACCACAGAGACCGGCCGGAGTCCTGTGCTGCTCCCCTGGTGTCCTTCTTACCGTCTGACCGGACCCCCACAGAGACCGGCCTGTGACCTGTGCGGCTCCCCTGGTGGACCTCCTGACCAGGACCCCCCACAGAGGACCGGCCGGGAGATCGGTGCTGCTCCCCTGGTGACCTCCTGACCAGGACCCCCCCACAGAGTACCGGCCGGAAGATCATGTGCTGCTCCCCTGGTGACCTCCTGACTTGTCCTGACCCGGGACCCCCACAGAGATTGGCCTGTGACCTGTGCTGCTCCCCTGGTGACCTCCCTGACAAGGACCCCCCACAGAGACCGACCGGAGATCTGTGCTGCTTCCCTGGTGACCTCCTGACCGTCTGACCGGGACCACCCACAGATATTGGCCCTTGTGCCCTGTGCTGCTCCCCTTGGTGACCTCCTGACGTCTGACGGGACCCCACCACAGAGACCGGCCGGAGATCTGTGCTGCTCCCCTGGTGACCTCCTGACCGTCTGACCGGGACCCCCCCACAGAGGACCGGCCGGAGGATCTGTGCTGCATCCCCTTGGTGACCGCCTGACGCCCTGACCGGGACCCCCCACAGAGACCGGCCGGAGATCCTGTGCTGCTCCCCTGGTGACCTCCTGACCGTCTGACGGGACCCCCACAGAGACTGGCCGGAGATCTGTGCTGCTCCCCCTGGTGACCTCCATGGACCGTGCTGACCGGGACCCCCCCACAGAGACCGGCCGGAGATCTGTGCTGCTCCCCTGGTGACCTCCTGACCCGCCTGACCGGGACCCCCACAGAGACCAGCCGGAGATCTGTGCTGCCTCCCCTGGTGACCACCTGACCGGACTGACCGGGACCCCCCACAGAGACTGGGCATGGACCTGTGCTGTGCCTCCCCTGGTGACCTCCTGGACCGTCTGACCGGGACCCCCACAGAGACCGGCAGGAGATCTGTGCTGCTCCCCTGGTGACAAACTCCTGACGCAGACCCCCCACAAAGATCGGCCGGAGATCTGTGCTGCTCCCCTGGTGCCTCCTGACTTCTGCACCGGGACCCCCACAGAGATTGGCCTGTGACCCTGTGCTGCTCCCCTGGTGACCTCCTGACCAGGACCCCCCACAGAGACTGGCCCGGAAATCCTGTGCTGCTCCCCTGGTGACCTCCTGACCGTCTGACCGGGACCCCCACAGAGATTGGCCTGTACCTGTGCGGCTCCCCTGGTGGGACCTCCTGACCGGTCTGGACCAGGACCCCCCCCCCCCCCCACAGAGACCCGGGCCTGTGACCAGTGCTGCTCCCCTGGTGGACCTCCTGACCGTCTGACAGGACCCCCCACAGAGACCGGCCGGAGATCTGTGCTGCTCCCCTGGGACCTCCTGACCGTCTGACCGGGACCTCCCACCGAGACCGGCCTGTGACCTGTGCTGCTCCCCTGGTGACCTCCTGACCGTCTGACCGGGACCCACCACAGAGACCGGCCCGAGGATCTGTGCTTGCTCCCCTGGTGTCCTCCTGACCGTCTGACCGGGACCCCCCACAGAGACCGGCCTGTGACCCTGTGCTGCTCCCCTGGTGACCTCCTGACCGTCTGACCGGGACCCCCACAGAGACCGCCCTGTGACCTGTGCTGCTCCCCAGGTGACCTCCTTGTGACCCGTCTGACCAGGACCCCCCCACAGAGACGGCCTGTGACCTGTGCTGCTCCCCTGGTGACCTCCAGACAGTCTGACCGGGACCCCCACAGAGACCGCCCCTGTGACCTGTGCTGCTCCCATGGTGACCCATGTCTGACCGTCCTGACCAGGACCCCCACATGAGACCGCCCTGTGACCTGTGCTGCTCCCCCTGTGACCTCTGACCGTCTGACCGGGACCCCCACAGAGACCGTGGACCTGTGCTGCTCCCCTAGGTGACCCCCTGACCGTCTGACCGGGACCACCCCACAGAGACCCGGCCGGAGATCTGTGCTGCTCCCCTGGTGTCCTCCTGACCGTCTGACCGGGACCCCCCACAGAGACCGGCCCTGTGGACCCTTGTGGGGCTGCTCCCCTGGTGACCTCCTGACCGTCTGACCGGGACCCCCAGAGAGACCGGCATGTGACCTGTGCGCTCCCCTGGTGACCTCCTGGTCCCGTCCTGGACCAGGACCCCCCCACAGAGGACCGGCCTTGTGACCTGTGCTGCTCCCCTGGGTGTCCTCCTGACCGTTCCCCCCCCTGACCGTGACCCCCCACAGAGACCGGCCTAGTGACCTGTTCTGCTCCCCTGGTGTCCTCCTGACCGTCTGACCGGGACCCCCACAGAGACCGCCCTGTGACCTGTGCTGCTCCCCCTGTGACCTCCTGACCGTCTGACAGGGACCCCCCACAAGAGACGGCCCTCTGTGACCTGTGCTGGCATCCCCTGGTGACCTCCTGACAGTCGACCGGGACCCCCACAGAGACCGCCCTGTGACCTGTGCTGCTCCCCTGGTGACCTCCTGACCGTCTGACCTAGGACCCCCCACAGAGACCGGCCCTGTGACCTGTGCTGCTCCCCTGTGACCTCCTGACCGGTCTGACCGGGACCCCCCACAGAGGACCGTGACCTGTGCTGCTCCCCTGGTGACCTCCTGACCGTCTGACGGGACCCCCACAGAGACCGGGCCGGAGATCTGGCAGCTGCCCCTGGTGTCCTCCTGACCGTCTGACCGGGACCCCCCACAGGAGACCGGCCTGTGACCTGTGCCTTCCCCCCTGGTGACCTCTGCCGTCTGACCGGGACCCCCACCAGAGACCGGCATGTGACCTGTGCTGCTCTCCCCGGTGACCTCCTGGACGTCTGACCAGGACCCCCACAGAGGACCGGCTGGTGACCTGTGCTGCTCCCCTGGTGACCTCCAGACCGTCTGACCGTGACCCCCAAGAGACCGGCACTGTGACTGTCTCTGCTCCCTGGTGTCCTCTCCTGGACCGTCTGACCGGACCCCCCAGAGACCGGCCTGTGACCTGTGCTGCTCCCACTGGTGACCTCCTGACCGTCTGACCGGGACCCCCCAAGAGACCGGCCTGTGACCTGTGCGCTCCCCTGGTGACCTCCTGAACCGTCTGACCGGGACCCCCCACAGAGACCGGCCTGTGACCTGTGCTGCTCCCCTGGTGACCTCCTGACCGTCTGACCGGGACCCCCCACAGAGAACCGGCCTGTGACCTGTGCTTGCTCCCCTGGTGACCTCCTGACCGTCTGACCGTGACCCCCACAGAGACCGGCCCTGTGACCTGTGCTTCTCCCTGGTGACCTCCTGACCGTCTGACCGGGGACCCCCCCACAGAGACCGGCCGGGAGATCTTGTGCTGCTCCCCTGGTGACCTCCTGACCGTCTGACCGGGACCCCCCACAGAGACCGGACTGTGACCTGTGCTGCTCCCCTGGTGTCCTCCCTGACCGTCTGACCGGGGTCCCCCACAGAGATTGGCCGGAATCTGTGCTGCTCCCCTGGTGACCTCCTGGACCGTCTGACCGGGACCACCCCACAGAGACGGCCGGAGATCTGTGCTGCTCCCCTGTGACCTTCCCCTGACCGTCTGACCGGGACCCCCCCCACAGAGACCGGCCTGTGACACTGTGCTGCCTCCCCTGGTGACCTCCTGACCGTCTGACCGGGACCCCCCACAGAGTCCGGCCTGTGACCTGTGCTGCTCCACTGGGGACCTCCTGACCGTCTGACCGGGCCCCCCCACAGAGACCGGCCGGAGATCTGTGCTGCTCCCTTGGTGACCTCCTTGACCGGACCCCCACCAGAGACCGGCCGAAGATCTGTGCTGCTCCCCTGGTGACTCCTGACCGTCTGACCGGGACCCCCACAGAGACCGGCCGGAGATCTGTGCTGCTCCCCTGGTGACCTCCTGACCGTCTGACCGGGACCCCCACAGAGACCGAGGCCCGGAGATCTGTGCTGCTCCCCTGGTGTCCTCCTGTCCGTCTGACCGGGACCTCCCACAGAGACCGGCCGGAGATAATGTGCTGCTCCCCTGGTGACCTCCTGACCGTCTGACCAGGACCCCCACAGAGACCGGCCGGAGATCTGTGCTTGCTCCCCTGGTGACCTACCTGACCGTCTGACCTGAGACCTCCCACAGAGACCGCCTGTGACCTGTGCTGCTCCCCCCTGGTGACCTCCTGGACCGTCGATCGGGACCCCCAAAAGAAAGAGACCGGCCTGTGACCTTGTGCTGCTCCCCTGGTGACCTCCTGACCTCCTGAACGGGACCCCCACAGAGACCGCCTGTGACCTGTGCTGCTCCCCCCTGGGTGACCTCCCTGACCCGTCCTGACGGGACCCCCACAGATGTCCGGCCTGTGACCTTGTGCTGCTCCCCTGGGTGACCTCCTGACCGTCTGACCGGGACCCCCCACAAGAGACCGGACCGGAGATCTGTGCTGCTCCCTTGGTGACCTCCCTGCCGGGACCCCCCACAGAGACCGGCAGGAGATTGTGCTGCTCCCCTGGGTGACCTCCTGACCGTCTGACCGGAACCCCCCACCAGAGACCGGCCTGTGACCTGTGCTGCTCCCCCTGGTGACCTCCCTGACCGTCTGACCGGGACCCCCACAGAGACCGGCCGGAGATCTGTGCTGCTCCCTTGGTGACCTCCAGACCGGGGACCCCCCACAGACCGGTCGGAGATCTGTGCATGCTCCCCTGGTGACCTCCTGACCGTCTTGACCGGGACTCCCACAGAGACCGGCCTGTGACCTGTGCTGCTCCCCTGGTGGACCCTCCTGACCGTCCTGACCGGGACCCTCCACAGAGGGACCGGCCGGAGATCTGTGCTGCTCCCCTGGTGGACCTCCTGACCGTCTGACCTGGGACCCCCACAGAGACCGGCCTGTGACCCCCTTGTTCTGCTCCCTTGGTGACCTACACTTACCGGGACCCCCCACAGAGACCGCCTGTGACCTGTGCTGCTCCATGGTGACCTCCTGACCGGGACCCTCCACAGAGACCGGCCTGGGACCTGTGCTGCTCCCCTGGTGGTCACTTGACGTCTGACCGGGACCCCCCACAGAGACCGGCCGGAGATCTGTGCTGCATCCCCTGGTGGACACTGACCTTCTGACCGGGACCCCCCACAGAGGACCGGCCGGAGATCTGTGCTGCTCCCCTGGTGACCTCCTGACGTCTGACTGGGACCCCCACAGAGACCGGCCGGATATCTGTGCTGCTCCCCTGGTGACCCTCCTGGACCGTCTGACCGGGACCCCCCACAGAGACCGGCCGGAGATCTGCGATGATCGACGCCGCTCCGCCGGAGACCGGTGCAGGTGCTGGCCTCGTGCCACTCGCTGGCTCAGCTGGAGGACGGCCTGGTTGGTGACCCGCTGGAGAAGGCGACGCTCCGCAGTGGACTGGAACCTCACCCGAAGGTATGCGCAAGGACGGAGTGGTCTGAAGACAGAAATAGTGCGGCGAACATTGCAACTCCAGGAAGGCATGCCAGACGAAACTGCCCCCATAGGGAAATCAGTTTACTTGAGCTATTTTAGCATGCTAAATGTTTTGATTGGGTTTTGCGCTTATTTGACAAGCTTCCGTTGATGTATGGGACACGGACCTCTGACCCGGTAACCGAGCGTTGCCGGTCATTTGTGAGTTGTTGCACAGCTCGACACCTCCGCCTCCGCCTCCCCCCACCCCGGCCCGCCCCCCCGCTGTATGACGTTTCCGCCGGACGGCTGTGGCCGCCGGGGAGGGGGGGGGGGGGGGGGGGGGAACGCCCGTGATCCCGCGGAAGAAAGATTGCCCGGTATGAAGATCTTCCACAGGTTCCACTTTTCGTCCGCACTGAGCGGATGTGCGTGCTGGCCGGTTACACTGAGCCCGGGGACGTCAGAGACCCACTACCTGGCCACCGTGAAGGGGCGCGCCAGAGACGCTCAAACCCATGGTGAATGTCGCCCTTGGAGGGGGCCTCAAGGGTCAACCCCTATGCGACGCGTGGCCGGCAGAAATGACTCCCAAGAAAGGGGTCGCTCTCTGGCAAACGTGGAGAGTGTAGACTGTAGATGCAATCTCACAGTAATGTTTGTAACAATTTCATGAAATGGAGTGACTCAGAGCATAACGTGAGACCATACAAAATACAATATTGTATTGTTGATATCATGAACATTCATCGAGCCCAACGCAATTGGTATGACCTCATAGAGATGTCTGGATCAAGATCAATGCTAATTAACTGTTGTTTGTACTCTCACTGATGCTCATTCTCTGTGCTTTTTAGTTTGTACTCTCACTGTTGTTCATTATCTTTCTGGTATCGGTGTCTGACTGTCTCGTCTGCTGGCGCGCCCCGGCAGTTTGTGGACGCGGGATGACTTCGACTCCATCTACCTTGAAGATGTCGCGGCGCGGCGCGCGCGTCCTGGCGCTGGCCGTCGTGACCTGGGCGCCTCAGCCACCAGCAGGTGAAGGAGCTGACGC
>JAXIVJ010004794.1:2500-60000 GCA_036785665.1 Chirona hameri
CAAGGATGCAACACTGTGGGCAGTGAGACACGACTCAAGGATGCAACACTGGACAGTGAGACACGGCTCAAGGATGCAACACTGTTGACAGTGAGACACGACTCAAGGATGCAACACTGTTGACAGTGAGACACGGCTCAATGATGCAACACTGTGGGCAGTGAGCCACGACTCAAGGATGCAACACTGTGGGCAGTGAGACACGCCTCAAGGATGCAACACTGTGGACAGTGAGACACGACTCAAGGATGCAATACTGTTGGCATTGAGACACGGCTCAAGGATGCAACACTGTTGACAGTGAGACACGGCTCAAGGATGCAACACTGTTGGCAGTGAGACACGGATCAAGGATGCAACACTATGGACAGTGAGACACGGCTCAAGGATGCAACACTGTGGACAGTGAGACACGGCTCAAGGATGCAACACTGTGGACAGTGAGACATGAATCAAGGATGCCACACTGTTGACATTGAGACACGGCTCAAGGATGCAACACTGTTGGCAGTGAGACACGGCTCAAGGATGCAACACTGTGGACAGTGAGACACGACTCAAGGATGCAACACTGTGGACAGTGAGACACGGCTCAAGGATGCAACACTGTGGGCAGTGAGACACGACTCAAGGATGCAACACTGTGGACAGTGAGACACGACTCAAAGATGCAACACTGTTGGCAGTGAGACACGGCTCAAGGATGCAACACTGTGGACAGTGAGACACGACTCAAGGATGCAACACTGTGGACAGTGAGACACGGCTCAAGGATGCAACACTGTTGGCGGTGAGACACGGCTCAAGGATGCAACACTGTGGACAGTGAGACACGGCTCAAGGATGCATCACTGTGGGCAGTGAGACACGGCTCAAGGATGCAACGCTGTTGACAGTGAGACACGACTCAAGGATGCAACACTGTGGACAGTGAGACACGGCTCAAGAATGCAACACTGTTGACAGTGAGACACGGCTCAATGATGCAACACTGTGGGCAGTGAGACACGACTCAAGGATGCAACACTGTGGGCAGTGAGACACGACTCAAGGATGCAACACTGTGGACAAAGAGACACGACTCAAGGATGCAACACTGTTGGCATTGAGACACGGCTCAAGGATGCAACACTGTTGACAGCGAGACACGGCTCAAGGATGCAACACTGTTGGCAGTGAGACACGGCTCAAGGATGCAACACTATGGACAGTGAGACACGGCTCAAGGATGCAACACTGTGGACAGTGAGACACGGCTCAAGGATGCAACACTGTGGACAGTGAGACACGAATCAAGGATGCCACACTGTTGACATTGAGACACGGCTCAAGGATGCAACACTGTTGGCAGTGAGACACGGCTCAAGGATGCAACACTGTGGACAGTGAGACACGGCTCAAGGATGCAACACTGTTGGCAGTGAGACACGGCTCAAGGATGCAACACTGTGGACAGTGAGACACGGCTCAAGGATGCAACACTGTGGACAGTGAGCCACGGCTCAAGGATGCAACACTGTGGGAAGTGAGACACGGCTGAAGGATGCAACACTGTTGACAGTGAGACACGACTCAAGGATGCAACACTGCTGACAGTGAGGAACGACTCAAGGATGCAACACTGTGGACAGTGAAGCAGGACTCAAGGATGCAACACTGTGGACAGTGAGACACGACTCAAGGATGCAACACTGTGAACAGTGAAGCAGGACCCAAGGATGCAACACTGTGGGCAGTGAGACACGACTCAAGGATGCAACACTGTGGACAGTGAGACACGGCTCAAGGATGCAACACTGTGGACAGTGAGACACGACTCAAGGATGCAACACTGTGGGCAGCGAGACACGGCTCAAGGATGCAACACTGTGGACAGTGAGATACGGCTTAAGGATGCCACACTGTTGGCAGTGAGACACGACTCAAGGATGCAACACTGTTGGCAGTGAGACACGGCTCAAGGATGCCACACTGTAGACAGTGAGACACGGCTCAAGGATGCAACACTGTGGACAGTGAGACACGACTCCAGGATGCAACACTGTGGACAGTGAGACACGACTCAAGGATGCCACACTGTTGGCAGTGAGACACGACTCAAGGATGCAACACTGTGGACAGTGATACACGGCTCAAGGATGCAACACTGTGGACAGTGAGACACGGCTCAAAGATACAACACTGTTGGCAGTGAGACACGACTCAAGGATGCAACACTGTTGGCAGTGAGACACGACTCAAGGATGCAACACTGTGGACAGTGAGACACGACTCAAGGATGCAACACTGTTGGCAGTGAGACACGGCTCAAGGATGCAACACTGTTGGCAGTGAGACACGACTCAAGGATGCCACACTGTTGGCAGTGAGACACGGCTCAAGGATGCAACACTATGGACAGTGAGACACGACTCAAGGATGCAACACTGTGGACAGTGAGACACGGCTCAAGGATGCAACACTGTGGACAGTGAGACACGGCTTAAGGATACAACACTGTGGGCAGTGAGACACGGCTCAAGGATGCAACACTGTGGGCAGTGAGACACGACTCAAGGATGCAACACTGTGGACAGTGAAGCAGGACTCATCTCCATAATGTAGAACAAGTAGGTAAATCAGGAAACACATGAGCGCATGCTATCGAATATCAATTTTGTGATAGTAAGACATTCAAGCCAATCATAAACAATTTTATCATGAACAAAGCGTCACATAGGTCTCAACGAAATACGAAATACAGAGGTTATGCGCAACATGCAAACATAAATGAGATGGTGTGCCGAAGTCTGCTATATTTGGGCAGCCATACCTCTGGCCGGCCGCTGTTCACGTCAGTCAGGGCATCGGTCTGATGTGCAGCCACGGCGCCTTTTGGGCGATTTTCCTTACTCTCCCTGACGACCTGCCGACCTGGTGGTCTCAGAATATTCTGGTATCCTGGAAAAACACCGTGATGTGTCAAATCATCAGAGAAAACACCCGATAAATTCATCCGTGCTGAAAGGGATGCCTGTGTCTTGATGAGGTATTACAAAGCAGTTGTCAGTGTTGGATTCAGCTGATTATTTGAGGACTCGGGAGTATGACACGTGACATAGGAATTAAAAACAGATCAGCTAAATAGAAACGCGTTCATGAATCAGTGGTGACAACGCACCGCGATGAATACAACAGGCAGGGATTTTGGCACATTTTAGATTTTCTAAATGCGTTTGATACGTTGGAACGCGAGTTCATGATATACGCGTTACAATCCTTTAACACGCGCCCTGGAGGGCCTCTGATAATTACACGCCCTGGAGGGGGGGGGGGGGGATTTCGCCCCCCCCCCCTATGATCTAGAAAACCACGTAACGTAGCAACAAGCGGAAAACGACGCCAGATAGCTCGAGCCAAGCTCTTTCGAAAGTAATTCGTTCATTTTGTTTTGTCTCAGGTCAATATTGAGGTCACCAGAGGTCAGCAAGGGTCAGATGTTCAAGTTTTCAAGACTTCGCTTCGAACACCCCAAAATATCTCTGGAACTATGGTAGTTAGCAGCAAACAGAAAAAGGCAATCGAAAGGCTTTGCAAAAATGCAATCGAGTTGTTCTCAGATTTGAGCTCAGGTCAATAGTTTAGGCTCCAGAGGTCATCAAATGTCAAATATTTTTTTTGTTGTGCAAAACTGTTTTTCGAAAATACATTTTTACCTAATCAAGATAAAGCAATAGTGTTTACGCCATTGAATTTGTTTCGTCAAGGCGCTTCGAATCGTATTCATGGTGACCGGTTTAGGTTAACTGAGAAATTTGACCTCAGGTAAAAGTCAAGTGGTGATCCAAGTTGGTCATGTTGCATATTGGGAGACGTGTCTGGACGAGACAAACACATTGGTACCATTTTCTCTTTTATATCTTTATTATGTCGATAGTTATTGACAAAACAGTGTTGGCGGTCACGAAATTGACCTGACCTTAGGTCACCGATATTAGAAATCCGAGACCAACAAATTGTTGGTATCTATGACCTTATGAAGTCCTGCAAGATTGAAACTGATCGGCGTAAAACTGTGGCTGTGGTACTACTGCAAACGTGTTGGAGTTGAGGTCATCACGTGACCTGACCTGAGATGACCCGAGGCCAAGAATGTTACAGAATGTGGGAAGTTCATTTCTGAACAGGTGTGCAAAAAACGGCGGCGCTGCGCGCTGCCGTTTTTGCGCTATTCTCGAAAACTGGAGGGGTGGGCGGATTTCGCCCCCCAGGGCGCGTGTTAACCCGCGCGGCGCTGGGGTCTCCATCCAAACGCCCGGTGCTGGGGGGGGGGGGGGGGGGGTAAATTTTACCCCCCCCCCTCGTATCTTCCGAACCAACCGCAGCGAGACGCGCAAGACGGCGATCGAAAGCTCTCAGTGAGAAGAATCTAACACATACCCGAAATTCTTAAAATAAGGTCACATGTCAGGTCACGGTCAGGTCAAGTGTAAAAATTAAGTATTTGGGTTTTTGGCTATACTTTCCATCCAAAGCCTTATATTGCAACTATTATCTCACAAAGTGCTTCTAAATGTATAATGCATCTCCCGCATAAGTAAAAGTTAAATTATAAGCAAAGGTCAAGGTCAAGGTCAGGTCACAAAAGGTCACAGGTCTATGAAAGCCATGCGACACATGTTGTATGGGTTATTTTACACGCATAATTCGATAGAATCAGCCATTTTCACAGCCTCGCCCTATATAATGGTCCTCAGGTCAAGGTCAGGTCACAATAAGGACAACATTTGAAATTTTATATTGGTTAGTGCTTGTGCGAGGAACATATTGTATAGGCAAATTATAATCAGTTTTATCATTTATGACCTCTTCCTCGAAATTAAAATATAATAGTACCAAAAAACGTTATATTAATATTTCGATCACAGATCTTCATCAGAAATTATACATTACCAAAACGACAATAATCAGAATACAAGTTTCGGCTGCATATTGTTTCCCGCGTTTTTTTTACACATTTTCGCGCGACATTTCTCGCGATCTTTATTCATACGGGCACAACCTTCTAGAGGATACATCAACTTCGGTCTGCATAAATAGTCGACATCATCTCGCATATATATCTCAGCATCACCTATTAACAAACAAACATTCAAGCCCAACATGCATAAATATACATAAAACGAAAAAAAATACAATGTTGCCAAACCTAAAAAGATGTATCTACACGAACAATGCCATCGCAAAAGGGCGATGGCACTTCCGCCCTTTTCAACACTTCCGCCCTTTTGCGATGGCATTGTTCGTGTAGATACATCTTTTTAGGTTTGGCAACATTGTATTTTTTTCTTCTTCGTTTTATTGTATATTTATGCATGTTGTTAGATATGGGCTTGAATGTTTGTTTGTTAATAGGTGATGCTGTGATATATATGCGAGATGATGTCGACTATTTATGCAGACCGAAGTTGATGTATCCTCTAGTGCCCGTATGAATAAAGATCGCGAGAAATGTCGCGCGAAAATGTGTAAAAAAAAGCGGGAAACAATATGCAGTCGAAACTTGTATTCTGATTATTGTTGTTTTGATAATGTATAATTTCTGATGAAGATCTGTGATCGAAATATTAATGTAACGTTTTTTGGTACTATTATATTTTAATTTCGAGGAAGAGGTCATAAATGATAAAACTAATTATAATTTGCCTATACAACATTTGAAATTGATTAATCTAAATGAACATTGCATGTTTCTAGACTAGTTGTGTCTTAGAAATACAGTGGTCGCATTTATTTGTCTGTATCTGGTCAGTAAAAGCCAAAAAACGCAATTAAAAAAAAAATGACGTCATGAGTTACTTATACTTAGAGAGTCATAAGTCAATCAAAAATAAAGATATTGCTTCGAAATTTAGTTTGAGCATCGTTCATACCCGGTTCTCTAATATATCTTACGTTTTTTTAAAATAAATCTTCGAACAAAAACTTTTGTGGTAATTCTTCCAAAAATAAAGTTGTTTTGCATTTTTGGGGGTTAAAAATCCAATATTTTGCAAATCCGAGATAGCCATTTTAAGGACAATGTTATTTCCTTTCTGTTGATGGCTTTTATTTGCGCTTTGCGTCATTACGCTATTTTCTACGATTTGTCAAACATTTAACGTTTTTTCACCAAAAATGACATGACATGACGTCACTAAAACGTCATTATTTCCTCTCTTTTTTACAAATTCAGAATGAAAATTGGCAGAAGATTTAGAATTGGTGCATCATAAGGTACTGTAAGTTTCAATTCCATATCTGCCATACTTTTCAAGTTATTGAGAAAATCCGGGAGCGGGGGTAAAATTTACCCCCCCCCCCCAGCGCCGCGCGGGTTAACCTCGGCGAAGACTCTTGGGAGTTGGGTAAGAATATTATACCGAGGCGGGAAGTTAAAGGGAATAGTTCACCTTCAACATTAGTTTTAAACTGATACAGCAGTTATGTAGACCGTGTTGGGAAACCCCTATCTGCAAGTTTTCTTGACTGAAAAGACTCTCCAGCCGAATGTATATTTTTTTTGGTGAAGGAATGCGGTACTGGCGAAAGAATGTTGTACTGGTTCTAGCCCGAGCAGAGGCTATACCATCAGCTAATCAGCTTGCAGATAGTGCTAGCAAGCGAACCACCGGCCGCCGGTTGGCACATCTCCAATGCGAGTCTATCCTTACGCGACTACTTTCGAATCTGATTGGCTGAACCATTTTTTACATTCGCGTGACGTCAGGACTCTGACACAGAGAGTATGCATATAGTTTTGATAAGCAATACAAATTTACGGCCTTCTGTCCTGAATCGGCGCGATATAAAGCCATTTTTGACAATATAAATATAAATTGTATTCACAAATATAATCAAATCGTGTTTGGTAAAAAAACTCCAAGGTGAACTATTTCCTTTAAGTGTGATGAATGATGGCTTCATAACTGGGTGTTTTCCGTGTGAAAGGGGAATATTCCAAGGGTAACCCGTTAGCGGAATACTGCTCCTGTTGGCTATAGAGCTGTTCGCCAACAAAGTAAAACGTTGTCGAGAAATAAAAGAGATTATGATCAACGGAGTTGATTTTTTTTTATGGAGATTATGGAGATGGTGTAAAGATATTCAAGGATGTAGGTAAAATGTGTGCCTTTGCATCAACGTATTTATCATACAATACGAGGGTCCAATTAACGAGATTCAAACGATTTCGTATTCTTGTATGACTGAATTAAAAGTTACATCTACTATGCAAGACGCTGTAAAAGATGGTTGACCCGTTCACCCGTAAACACGTTGGCCCATTGCCATTTTGTTCGGTAGGAAACTTGACCCGCTCACCCAAAGAGCCTTTAAAGGAAATAGTTCACCTTCAACATGGGTTTTGAACTGAAATAGCAGTTTTGTAGCCCGTGTTGAGAAATCCTTATCTGGAACTTTTCTTGGCTAAAAAGACTCTCCAGCCGAAGATATTTGACTTTTTGGCGAAGGAATACGGCGCATATATGATGTACCGTACCGTCTGAAAGTGCCAGCACTGCCATGGAGCATGCGCAGACCAATAACGCACACCATAAAATCAATAATTTACAACCTTCTGTCCTGAATTGGCGCGATGTAGGACCATTTTTAAAAAGAAAAAAAGAAACTGTTTTAAAAAATATAATAAAATCGTGTTCTGAAAAATTTCCGAAGGTGAACTATTTCCTTTAACCCGGCGGTCACTGGCGTATTTTCCATAACGCGACTTACTGGGGGGGGGGGGGGGGGGGTCTCCCCTCGGACCTTCGAAACTATTGGACCGATATTAAACATTCAAACGGCATTATATAGCCCTGAACTATTAATTGAGGGAAACCTATTGTTGTTGACCTCGAGGTCACTGATGACGTCCCAGGTCAGCCAAAGACAAATGTTGGATCGTGTCATGAAGGTCTCGGTGGATGCAATTGTTGCGCAAAATAAAGATATTACACGCATAAACAGTCAATACATAGTTATGGACTATGATACGTGTGTACTGTGTGTGACACTTCTAAGTAGGTACTATTATAAGCTTTTGATGACCTTGGGTCAGGTCAAGGTCATCCGAGGTCAAGCTGCCGATTACGGCCATTAGGCGTTGTAATACATGTTCATGGGTTCGTTTTCGTCTGGAACGATACAAATTATCTTTGATCATTGTTTGTTAAATATAAATTGAAGAACGAGGCAAAAACGGAAATACATTTGTTATGCATGGTAATGCCGTGAGAAGTGTTTGATTTTGGCCTTTGAGTCAGTCATTTTTGAAGATATCGACTTCAAATTTGGTAAACGTGTTCATCGGACACATCTATATCATATGTACTCCGGTTTTTAAAACGTATGACATTTTTAAAATATGGCAAAAGCAAAGGACAAATTGAATAATAATAACAAACAAATCAAGAAATTCAAACATCCGAGATAGCAGTTCGATAGCCGAGTCTATTGTCAGATTTGACATTACAATTGAATTTATCTTAAAAATTATACCTTTGACAGCGGTTTTTTGCAAACCCCTATTTTTCACCAGTTTGGTGACGATACTGGCGTTACTTTACGAGATATTGCAAAATAACGGGAAGGGGAGGGACAAAAATAGCCCCCAGTAACACGCGGGTTTAAGCCGTCGATACTTCGACTATTTAACCCTCGCCAGTGCAGCGTCCTATACCTACGTGACCGGGCAGGGGGGGACGACCCCCTACGACCCCCTGGCGTTTCGCCCCTAATTGAGCTAGAGCTTCGATTAAAAACGAGCGTGTTTCTTGTGACTAGAGGAAGCCGTTGATATCCGATGTTAAGATCCTGGGTCATTAGGTGACTTCTGAGGTCATGTTAATGACCCGGATGTCATCAAAATCGTGAATGTGTGGAAATTTAGTTTTAATCGAGCTAGAATCGTGAATGAACATATCATTATGCAAAATGGGTGGCAAATTTGAAATCAGCGTCACGAAATGTCCTAGAAACCGGGGCATTCCACGACAAATCAACCAAAAATAGTTACATTTGACACCCTCATATTTTTTAACATTCTGAAAATGGGTGTATAGGGTACTCTCGGGCGCTAAAGCCAGCTGTGGCAATTTTCTTTTTCAGATCAACGGTCACCGAATTATAGCCTCGGGCATTTTTGAGAGGTCATTTTGTAAGGCCATCTTTGATCGCCTGTAGCTTGTCAACGAACAGCACGAACGTAATATAACCAGTAAGGCGCCGTAGTTGGCGATGGACGAGCGAGCGCGAAGGAAATGTATGAGGAATTTTAACTCGATCGGGCAAGTAGTTTCTGAGATGCTAAAAAAGGGTGCGCACGTGCGCACGTGCAGAGGCACCCACCTTTGACTTGTGTGAAAGTGGGGGCTGAGAGGTCCCTAACCACATACCAAATTTGAACACAATCGGCTCAGCTGTTCCAGAGATATAGAATAGGGGTGTGCACGTGCGCACGTGCAAAGCCATCCCACCCCTGACTTGTGGAAAGGTGACGGCTGAGAGATCCCTAACCACACATCAAATTTGAACACAATCGGCTCAGCCATTCCTGAGATACAGAATAGGGGTGTGCACGTGCGCACGTGCAGAGGCACCCACCCCTGACTTGTGGGAAACTGGCGGATGAGAGGTCCCTAACCACACACAAACTTTGAACACAATCGGCTCAGCCGTTCCTGAGATATAGAATAGGGGTGTGCATGTGCGCACGTGCAGAGTCACCCCACCCCTGAGTTGTTTAAAAGTGGCGGCTGAGGGGTCCCTAACCGCACACGAAATTTGCACATAATCTGCCCAGCCGTTGCGGAGTTATTGCGATAAAATACTTTGCAACACCCCTCACTCGGCACGCGCCACGCGCAGTGGTAGTCACCCACATGAGTCGGCACTGGTCTCAAACAGGGTAGGTTGGATGGGGCTTCTAAGCAAAAAAGTCCGCTTGTCAATCGGACGTGCGGTTGCAGAGATATGAGCTCAAAAGCGTCGCCACGTGCCGCGGGTCGGGCCGGGCTCTGTGTCTGTGTGGTCGGGCCGCTCATAATCATATTTTCCCCATACACCACGGAAGGATGAGCGAGCGCTTCGCGCTCGCTCGTAATTACATATAGTTGAGCTCGCACTGATGCGAGGAAACTTTTGGCAATTTCGGGTTCGTCAATGTTTTGTTTTTTGACCCCGTGACCTCGTGGCCTAGTTTTCCATGAAATTCCTCGACCTTTGGCACCTCAATTTGTTCTTTCTTCTGAAGTTAAATCATTCTTTATTAATATTCTTTAAAAAGTAAATAAAGCGTTTTGCATATAAAGAGCACTTTAAGCTTCGCATAAACTCCGGTAGGCGGCGCTGCAAACACAATATCTGTGTATCTTCGGACTGGGTAGAGATATCGAGATGCAGTAAACGATAGTGGATAAGTAAACGATAGTGGTCTAAGTATTCTGAGACGAAAATGTAGAATACTTTTGTGATCTGAGATCAAGGTCAAGGTCGTATTTAAGGTCAAATATTGCAGCAGGTAGCGCTTTGAAAACATTTATGTGTATCTCTGGACTGGGTAGAGATATCGAGATGCGGTAAACGACAATGAATAGGCCGAAGTATTATGAGACGACAATTTGCATTTTTGTGTGATTTGAGGACGCGAAGTTCATATTTAAGGTCAAATATTGAAATTGCGACCTTTAATATGACCTTAACCTTGACCTCAAATCACAAACGTATTTTCACATTTTTGTCTCAAAATACTTCTACCTATCCATTGTCATTTACATCATTTCGATATCTCTACCCAGTCCAGAGATACACATAAATGTGTTCATAGCGCTACCTGCAATATTTGACCTTAAATACTACATTGAACTTGACCTCAAATCACAAAAGTATTCTTAAATTTTCGTCTCAGAATACTTAGACCTATCCACTGTCGTTTACTGCATCTCGATATCTCTACCCAGTCCGAAGATACACAGATATTGTGTTTGCAGCGCCGCCTACTGGAGTTTTTGCGAAGCTTAAAGTGCTCTTTATATGCAAAACGCTTTTTTTACTTTTTTTGAAAGAATATTCAGAAAGACTGATTTAACTTTGAAAAAAAATATGTTCGAGGTGCCAAAGATCATGGTATTTCATGACAAACTTGGTAACGAGGTCACGGGGTTAAAAAAAAACATTGACAAATCCTAAATTGCCAAAAGTTTCCTCGCATCAGTGCGAGCTCAACCATACAGGGCCTATTTTAACATGTTAACTAGGGGGGGGGGGCAAATGCCCCACAGTGAGCCGTTTTACCCTCCCCCAGTCAAGAAATGTTGCCCACCCTGATTTCAGTATTTCCATGTCATTTTTCGCTTGATAGGTATTCAATTAAAATCAAATATGCTTACCTGGTGATAAATGTATACAATTCCAATGCAAATTACATGATATTCCTACGTTTTAGTGTTTCCCAGCCAAAATAAGTATCTTTAAATTATTTCCGGAATATCTTGAATTTTGATATCCTTTGAACCAGCGTTCGTCACGGGCCCACCAACCCCCAGCCCGGCCCGGCCCAGGCCCATGAACAACAAGCCCAGGCCCGGATCAGGCCCGGCCAAATTTATAATATTGAGGCCCAGACCCAGCTCAGCCCGTTCAGATTAAGCATATAAATATTTTCACAAAATTTACAATCACTATCCTAGCATATTTTCTTGTATACTATAAATGCGAAACAATGAACCAACTATGCTAACCAAAAACAAACACAAAGCCACAGCCACAGCAACAGTGTGTTGCTGTGGAAGTGAACTGCTGGTTGCAATATTTTTTTTCAGCTCTGACCTGAGTTTCCACATTATCAACCCAGGCCCGTCCAGAGCCCGGTGATTTCCTTAAAGTTGAGGCCCAGCCCAGGCCCGGCCCATGGCCCAGCCCAGGCCCAGCCCAGCCCATGACGAACTCTGCTTTGAACAATTGCTCATTAGCGGCAGAAGAGTGGGGGAGATCGGGGTTTGTTGGATCAGGGAAGTCGCCACACAATTTGGAGTGGGTGGGAGCAACTGCTGAGCCGATTGTATTCAAATTTGGTGTGTGGTTAGGGATCTCTCAGCCGCCACTTTCCCACAAGTCAGGGATGGGGTGTTTCTGCACGTGCGCACGTGTGCACCACGTATTTTTATCTCAGAAACTACTTCCCTGATCGAGTTGAAATTCACCATACATTTCCTTCGCGTTCGCTCGTTCATAGCTAACTACGGCGCCTTATTGGTTCAGTAAAAAGTTATGGAAGAAAAATTACGAATGACCTCAGGGTGAATAGATTTTACCTCGTGGAGGTCACAGGATAAAAATACGACATGGATGCATTGGCGGATCCAGAACGGGTGTTTTTTTTTTCGGGGGGGGGGGGGGGGGAATTCCAAAAAGTCTCACACAATTCTGAAAACGCATCGGATTTGGCTTGCTTATGCATTGATAGCTGATTTAAAGCTAACTTTCCTCAGTAAAAGTTGCTTAGATTTTCTTCCATATCAGGAAATGTGTCAATCTTGCGCCGATTTCAAGCGGGGGGGGGGGGGGGGCAATTGCCCATTTTGCCCAACTGTAGATCCGCCACTGAATCTTTGTATTTTTTTCAAAAGATGCGGGATTTTGGTGAAAATTGGGCAAATTTAGCAATTTTATGTGGATTTATATGCATTTTCATGTTTCCCCAATGACTTATAATTGGGAGGTCACAAAATAGACTTCCCAATAAGTCACCGATATAAAAATCATCCGCAATAGCATAATTGTAGGTGTTATGACCTGATTAAATCATGTGAGTATCTAACTGATCGGGCTAGCAATGGTCTGCGGGTCTGCGGCACGCCAGGTCTGCGGCACGACCTTACATTTTTGGAGGTGGAATCACTAGACTTACTTAGTGACATGACCTGAGGAGACCCGAGGTAAACAAATTAACACGATTTGGGCAATTGATAGGCAAACAGTTGTACCAAAAATGGCGGCGCGAAATGGCGTCGTTGTCCGCTATTTCCAAAACAAACTAAGGGGGGACGGTATCCGCCCCTGCACCGGCGAATCCAGGGGGCGGACATCAGGTGCAAATGCCCCCCCCCCCCCAGGAATCGGGAGGGGGGGGGGGGGCATGCAATACAAGTATCCCCCCACCTGCGCGTTCCCTGCACTGAACGTGAAAAACAATGATCTTAGGAGAAAACTTCATGAAACCGGAAGTTTTTCTTCTTCTATCAAGTGATTGAGTTGGAAGTTTTTAAGTATCCCTTGCTTTCAATGATAGACAAAACAGCGCACCTGATGCAATTCAAGCAGCCCCGGTGACACGCGCCCCGCTGGGGGGGGGGGGGGCAGAATCTGCCCCATCCCGGATTTTCTCAATAACTTTAAAACTGTGATAGATATCGACGTGAAACTTGAAGTATCTTCTTATACTGCATCAGTTCTACGTCTTCTCACTAAATTGCAATTAAATTAATTTAGTATTTTGGGAGATAATAACGTTTTAATGACGTCATGTCATGCCATTTTTGGTGGAAAAACGATAAATGTTTGAAAAATCGTAAAAATAGAGTTTCAAAGCAAATTGCAAATACAAAACGTAAAAAGAAAGGAAATGACATTCTCTTGCAAATCATGGTGATCTCGAATTTGTGATTTTGGGATTTTTGACCCCCCAAAATATATTTTGTTTCTCCGGAATAATGTCCGCATTTTTTTGTGAATTCTTAAAGTGAATTTCTTAAGCTCGAATAGCAAATAAGGTGACCGGCCCAAATCCGCGGAGGAAAAAAATGGGGGTATCTTTTTGTCACAAAAATATGCCCCCCAAAAATCCTTTTTGCCCCCCCCCCCCCCCAGAGGGTTTCCCTTAAAATAGGCCCTGCAACCATATGTAATTATATCACGTGCGTGCTGTTCGTTGACAAGCTACAAACGATCAGAGATGGCCTTACAACATGACCTCTCAAAAATGCCCGAGGCTATAACTCGGTAACCATTGTTCTGAAAAGAAAAGATTGTCACAGCTTGCTTTAGCGCCCGAGATTACCCTATAAACTCATTTTCAGAATTTTAAAAAATATGAGGGTGTCATTTTGAAACTGACAGAGGCTTGGCCAGTTTGTCGTGGAATGCCCTAACTACCAGATTCCAAAAAGGTCATGTCAGGTCATCGGAGGTCAGTGACCTTCGGTCGACCTTTGAAAATGTATGACCCCAGTGGAACATATAATAATGTAAAATGGATGCCAAATTTGAAATCAGAGTCACAAAATGTCCTAGAAAATGACAGAGGCCAAAACAGTAATATCAGGTCATCGGAGGTCACAATATCAGTGGAAACCACAAATATCACCTGTTGACACCTGTGCATTTGCTCCTGAGCATAAAACACTCGGAAACTGCACAACTTACAAGCACCGATACTCCGGGACGCCAGTTGCGCCTGACATGACCTTGAGAAACATCAAACAGGTCATAGGTCACGGGTCATCCCATCTGTTGGTGTGCTGACCCTCCCATATGTTGGTGTGCTGACCCTCCCATCTCATCTGTTGGTGTGCTGACCGTCCCATCTGTTGGTGTGCTGACCGTCCCATATGTTGGTGTGCTGACCGTCCCATCCCATCTGTTGGTGTGCTGACCCTCCCATCTGTTGGTGTGCTGACCCTCCCATATCATCTGTTGGTGTGCTGACCCTCCCATCCCATCTGTTGGTGTGCTGACCCTCCCATCTGTTGGTGTGCTGACCCTCCCATATCATCTGTTGGTGTGCTGACCCTCCCATCTCATCTGTTGGTGTGCTGACCGTCCCATCTGTTGGTGTGCTGACCCTCCCATCTCATCTGTTGGTGTGCTGACCCTCCCATCTCATCTGTTGGTGTGCTGACCCTCCCATCTCATCTGTTGGTGTGCTGACCCTCCCATCCCATCTGTTGGTGTGCTGACCGTCCCATATGTTGGTGTGCTGACCCTCCCATCTCATCTGTTGGTGTGCTGACCCTCCCATCTCATCTGTTGGTGTGCTGACCCTCCCATCTCATCTGTTGGTGTGCTGACCCTCCCATCTCATCTGTTGGTGTGCTGACCCTCCCATCCCATCTGTTGGTGTGCTGACCGTCCCATATGTTGGTGTGCTGACCGTCCCATCCCATCTGTTGGTGTGCTGACCCTCCCATCTGTTGGTGTGCTGACCCTCCCATATCATCTGTTGGTGTGCTGACCCTCCCATCCCATCTGTTGGTGTGCTGACCCTCCCATCTGTTGGTGTGCTGACCCTCCCATATCATCTGTTGGTGTGCTGACCCTCCCATATCATCTGTTGGTGTGCTGACCCTCCCATCTCATCTGTTGGTGTGCTGACCGTCCCATCTGTTGGTGTGCTGACCGTCCCATCTGTTGGTGTGCTGACCCTCCCATCTCATCTGTTGGTGTGCTGACCCTCCCATCTCATCTGTTGGTGTGCTGACCCTCCCATCTCATCTGTTGGTGTGCTGACCCTCCCATCCCATCTGTTGGTGTGCTGACCCTCCCATATGTTGGTGTGCTGACCCTCCCATATCATCTGTTGGTGTGCTGACCCTCCCATCCCATCTGTTGGTGTGCTGACCCTCCCATCTGTTGGTGTGCTGACCCTCCCATATCATCTGTTGGTGTGCTGACCGTCCCATCTGTTGGTGTGCTGACCCTCCCATCCCATCTGTTGGTGTGCTGACCCTCCCATATCATCTGTTGGTGTGCTGACCCTCCAATCTCATCTGTTGGTGTGCTGACCCTCCCATCTGTTGGTGTGCTGACCCTCCCATCTGTTGGTGTGCTGACCCTCCCATCTGTTGGTGTGCTGACCCTCCCATATCATCTGTTGGTGTGCTGACCCTCCCATCTCATCTGTTGGTGTGCTGACCCTCCCATCTCATCTGTTGGTGTGCTGACCGTCCCATCTCATCTGTTGGTGTGCTGACCCTCCCATCTCATCTGTTGGTGTGCTGACCCTCCCATCCCATCTGTTGGTGTGCTGACCCTCCCATCTGTTGGTGTGCTGACCCTCCCATCTCATCTGTTGGTGTGCTGACCCTCCCATCTCATCTGTTGGTGTGCTGACCCTCCCATCTCATCTGTTGGTGTGCTGACCCTCCCATCCCATCTGTTGGTGTGCTGACCCTCCCATAGGTTGGTGTGCTGACCCTCCCATATCATCTGTTGGTGTGCTGACCCTCCCATCCCATCTGTTGGTGTGCTGACCCTCCCATCTGTTGGTGTGCTGACCCTCCCATATCATCTGTTGGTGTGCTGACCCTCCCATCCCATCTGTTGGTGTGCTGACCCTCCCATCTGTTGGTGTGCTGACCCTCCCATCTCATCTGTTGGTGTGCTGACCCTCCCATCTCATCTGTTGGTGTGCTGACCCTCCCATCTCATCTGTTGGTGTGCTGACCCTCCCATCTCATCTGTTGGTGTGCTGACCCTCCCATCTCATCTGTTGGTGTGCTGACCCTCCCATCTCATCTGTTGGTGTGCTGACCCTCCCATCTCATCTGTTGGTGTGCTGACCGTCCCATCTGTTGGTGTGCTGACCGTCCCATCTGTTGGTGTGCTGACCCTCCCATATCATCTGTTGGTGTGCTGACCCTCCCATATCATCTGTTGGTGTGCTGACCCTCCCATCCCATCTGTTGGTGTGCTGACCCTCCCATCTGTTGGTGTGCTGACCCTCCCATCTCATCTGTTGGTGTGCTGACCCTCCCATCTCATCTGTTGGTGTGCTGACCCTCCCATCCCATCTGTTGGTGTGCTGACCCTCCCATCTCATCTGTTGGTGTGCTGACCGTCCCATCTGTTGGTGTGCTGACCCTCCCATCTCATCTGTTGGTGTGCTGACCCTCCCATCTCATCTGTTGGTGTGCTGACCCTCCCATCCCATCTGTTGGTGTGCTGACCCTCCCATCTCATCTGTTGGTGTGCTGACCCTCCCATCTCATCTGTTGGTGTGCTGACCGTCCCATCTGTTGATGTGCTGACCGTCCCATCTGTTGGTGTGCTGACCCTCCCATATCATCTGTTGGTGTGCTGACCCTCCCATCTCATCTGTTGGTGTGCTGACCCTCCCATCTGTTGGTGTGCTGACCCTCCCATATCATCTGTTGGTGTGCTGACCCTCCCATCTCATCTGTTGGTGTGCTGACCCTCCCATCTGTTGGTGTGCTGACCCTCCCATATCATCTGTTGGTGTGCTGACCCTCCCATCCCATCTGTTGGTGTGCTGACCCTCCCATCTGTTGGTGTGCTGACCCTCCCATCTCATCTGTTGGTGTGCTGACCCTCCCATCTCATCTGTTGGTGTGCTGACCCTCCCATCTCATCTGTTGGTGTGCTGACCCTCCCATCTCATCTGTTGGTGTGCTGACCCTCCCATCTCATCTGTTGGTGTGCTGACCCTCCCATCTCATCTGTTGGTGTGCTGACCCTCCCATCTCATCTGTTGGTGTGCTGACCCTCCCATCTCATCTGTTGGTGTGCTGACCCTCCCATCTCATCTGTTGGTGTGCTGACCGTCCCATCTGTTGGTGTGCTGACCCTCCCATATCATCTGTTGGTGTGCTGACCCTCCCATCCCATCTGTTGGTGTGCTGACCCTCCCATCTGTTGGTGTGCTGACCCTCCCATCTCATCTGTTGGTGTGCTGACCGTCCCATCTCATCTGTTGGTGTGCTGACCCTCCCATCCCATCTGTTGGTGTGCTGACCCTCCCATCCCATCTGTTGGTGTGCTGACCCTCCCATCTGTTGGTGTGCTGACCCTCCCATCCCATCTGTTGGTGTGCTGACCCTCCCATCTCATCTGTTGGTGTGCTGACCCTCCCATCTGTTGGTGTGCTGACCGTCCCATCTCATCTGTTGGTGTGCTGACCCTCCCATCTGTTGGTGTGCTGACCGTCCCATCTCATCTGTTGGTGTGCTGACCGTCCCATCTCATCTGTTGGTGTGCTGACCCTCCCATATCATCTGTTGGTGTGCTGACCCTCCCATCCCATCTGTTGGTGTGCTGACCCTCCCATCTGTTGGTGTGCTGACCGTCCCATCTCATCTGTTGGTGTGCTGACCGTCCCATCTCATCTGTTGGTGTGCTGACCCTCCCATCCCATCTGTTGGTGTGCTGACCCTCCCATCCCATCTGTTGGTGTGCTGACCCTCCCATCCCATCTGTTGGTGTGCTGACCCTCCCATCTGTTGGTGTGCTGACCCTCCAATCTCATCTGTTGGTGTGCTGACCGTCCCATCTATTGGTGTGCTGACCGTCCCATCTGTTGGTGTGCTGACCCTCCCATCCCATCTGTTGGTGTGCTGACCCTCCCATCCCATCTGTTGGTGTGCTGACCCTCCCATCTCATCTGTTGGTGTGCTGACCGTCCCATCTGTTGGTGTGCTGACCCTCCCATATCATCTGTTGGTGTGCTGACCCTCCCATCTCATCTGTTGGTGTGCTGACCCTCCCATCTGTTGGTGTGCTGACCCTCCCATATCATCTGTTGGTGTGCTGACCCTCCCATCTCATCTGTTGGTGTGCTGACCCTCCCATCTGTTGGTGTGCTGACCCTCCCATCTCATCTGTTGGTGTGCTGACCCTCCCATCTCATCTGTTGGTGTGCTGACCCTCCCATCTCATCTGTTGGTGTGCTGACCCTCCCATCCCATCTGTTGGTGTGCTGACCCTCCCATATGTTGGTGTGCTGACCCTCCCATATCATCTGTTGGTGTGCTGACCCTCCCATCCCATCTGTTGGTGTGCTGACCCTCCCATCTGTTGGTGTGCTGACCCTCCCATATCATCTGTTGGTGTGCTGACCCTCCCATCCCATCTGTTGGTGTGCTGACCCTCCCATCTGTTGGTGTGCTGACCCTCCCATCTCATCTGTTGGTGTGCTGACCCTCCCATCTCATCTGTTGGTGTGCTGACCCTCCCATCTCATCTGTTGGTGTGCTGACCCTCCCATCTCATCTGTTGGTGTGCTGACCCTCCCATCTCATCTGTTGGTGTGCTGACCCTCCCATCTCATCTGTTGGTGTGCTGACCCTCCCATCTCATCTGTTGGTGTGCTGACCCTCCCATCTCATCTGTTGGTGTGCTGACCCTCCCATCTCATCTGTTGGTGTGCTGACCGTCCCATCTGTTGGTGTGCTGACCCTCCCATCTGTTGGTGTGCTGACCGTCCCATCTCATCTGTTGGTGTGCTGACCCTCCCATCTGTTGGTGTGCTGACCGTCCCATCTCATCTGTTGGTGTGCTGACCGTCCCATCTCATCTGTTGGTGTGCTGACCCTCCCATCTCATCTGTTGGTGTGCTGACCCTCCCATCTCATCTGTTGGTGTGCTGACCGTCCCATCTGTTGGTGTGCTGACCCTCCCATATCATCTGTTGGTGTGCTGACCCTCCCATCTCATCTGTTGGTGTGCTGACCCTCCCATCTCATCTGTTGGTGTGCTGACCGTCCCATCTGTTGGTGTGCTGACCCTCCCATCTGTTGGTGTGCTGACCGTCTCATCTCATCTGTTGGTGTGCTGACCCTCCCATCTCATCTGTTGGTGTGCTGACCCTCCCATCTCATCTGTTGGTGTGCTGACCGTCCCATCTGTTGGTGTGTTGACCCTCCCATATCATCTGTTGGTGTGCTGACCCTCCCATCTCATCTGTTGGTGTGCTGACCCTCCCATCTCATCTGTTGGTGTGCTGACCCTCCCATCTCATCTGTTGGTGTGCTGACCGTCCCATCTGTTGGTGTGCTGACCCTCCCATCTGTTGGTGTGCTGACCGTCCCATCTCATCTGTTGGTGTGCTGACCCTCCCATCTGTTGGTGTGCTGACCGTCCCATCTCATCTGTTGGTGTGCTGACCGTCCCATCTCATCTGTTGGTGTGCTGACCGTCCCATCTCATCTGTTGGTGTGCTGACCCTCCCATCCCATCTGTTGGTGTGCTGACCCTCCCATCCCATCTGTTGGTGTGCTGACCCTCCCATCTCATCTGTTGGTGTGCTGACCGTCCCATCTGTTGGTGTGCTGACCCTCCCATATCATCTGTTGGTGTGCTGACCCTCCCATCTCATCTGTTGGTGTGCTGACCGTCCCATCTGTTGGTGTGCTGACCGTCCCATCTGTTGGTGTGCTGACCCTCCCATATCATCTGTTGGTGTGCTGACCCTCCCATCTCATCTGTTGGTGTGCTGACCCTCCCATCTGTTGGTGTGCTGACCCTCCCATATCATCTGTTGGTGTGCTGACCCTCCCATCTCATCTGTTGGTGTGCTAACCCTCCCATCTGTTGGTGTGCTGACCCTCCCATCTCATCTGTTGGTGTGCTGACCCTCCCATCTCATCTGTTGGTGTGCTGACCCTCCCATCTCATCTGTTGGTGTGCTGACCCTCCCATCCCATCTGTTGGTGTGCTGACCCTCCCATATGTTGGTGTGCTGACCCTCCCATATCATCTGTTGGTGTGCTGACCCTCCCATCCCATCTGTTGGTGTGCTGACCCTCCCATCTGTTGGTGTGCTGACCCTCCCATATCATCTGTTGGTGTGCTGACCCTCCCATCCCATCTGTTGGTGTGCTGACCCTCCCATCTGTTGGTGTGCTGACCCTCCCATCTCATCTGTTGGTGTGCTGACCCTCCCATCTCATCTGTTGGTGTGCTGACCCTCCCATCTCATCTGTTGGTGTGCTGACCCTCCCATCTCATCTGTTGGTGTGCTGACCCTCCCATCTCATCTGTTGGTGTGCTGACCCTCCCATCTCATCTGTTGGTGTGCTGACCCTCCCATCTCATCTGTTGGTGTGCTGACCCTCCCATCTCATCTGTTGGTGTGCTGACCCTCCCATCTCATCTGTTGGTGTGCTGACCGTCCCATCTGTTGGTGTGCTGACCGTCCCATCTGTTGGTGTGCTGACCCTCCCATCTCATCTGTTGGTGTGCTGACCGTCCCATCTGTTGGTGTGCTGACCCTCCCATCTCATCTGTTGGTGTGCTGACCCTCCCATCTCATCTGTTGGTGTGCTGACCGTCCCATCTGTTGGTGTGCTGACCCTCCCATATCATCTGTTGGTGTGCTGACCGTCCCATCTCATCTGTTGGTGTGCTGACCGTCCCATCTGTTGGTGTGCTGACCGTCCCATCTGTTGGTGTGCTGACCCTCCCATCTGTTGGTGTGCTGACCCTCCCATCTGTTGGTGTGCTGACCCTCCCATCTGTTGGTGTGCTGACCCTCCCATCTCATCTGTTGGTGTGCTGACCCTCCCATCTCATCTGTTGGTGTGCTGACCCTCCCATCTCATCTGTTGGTGTGCTGACCGTCCCATCTGTTGGTGTGCTGACCGTCCCATCTGTTGGTGTGCTGACCGTCCCATCTGTTGGGGTGCTGACCGTCCCATCTGTTGGGGTGCTGACCTCCCAGCTCATCTGTTGGTGTGCTGACCCTCCCATCTGTTGGTGTGCTGACCATCCCATCTGTTGGGGTGCTGACCTCCCAGCTCATCTGTTGGTGTGCTGACCCTCCCATCTGTTGGTGTCCTGGCCGTCTCAGCTCACGCTAGCTATCCGTTATTCCTTGTTTTGCGTTTATTCGAATAATTTTCATAAAGGGCTACGCAAGTGTTGGGGCTATAACTTTCCGTGATGTTTCCAGTTTCGTTTTGTAATCGTCCTCTAAGCTCTGAAACTCGCAGCTGATATCCTTTACGGCCGTGATATGGCCGTGACGGCTCTCACCGGGTCGGCTGTGACTGTGCGGCCCGGCCGGCCGGCGTGGCCCCTCCCAAGTGTCGGTACGGCGGAACGGCGGCCAGGGGCTGTTTCGGCTGCGCGCTGCGCCCTCCACCAGGTGGCCGCGGTCATTGGCGATGAAGCGTGTGCTGTCGTGCCGCTGTCGGGGCAGCGGCTCCGGGGTGTCGGGCAGCTCCCAGTTACCGATCCGGTGCGGGTCGTACTGCTGCTCAAACTGCAACACAACGGCAGTACTGCTGCTCAAACTGCAACACAACGGCAATACTGCTGCTCAAACTGCAACACAACGGCAGTACAGCTGCTTAAACTGCAACACAACGGCAATACTGCTGCTCAAACTGCAACACAACGGCAATACTGCTGCTCAAACTGCAACACAACGGCAGTACTGCTGCTCAAACTGCAACACAACGGCAATACTGCTGCTCAAACTGCAACACAACGGCAGTACTGCTGCTCAAACTGCAACACAACGGCAATACTGCTGCTCAAACTGCAACACAACGGCAATACTGCTGCTCAAACTGCAACACAACGGCAGTACTGCTGCTCAAACTGCAACACAACGGCAGTACTGCTGCTCAAACTGCAACACAACGGCAATACTGCTGCTCAAACTGCAACACAACGGCAGGGTCGTAGTTGGTACTGCTGTAACAGGGTGGACAGGGTCGTAGTTGGTACTGCTGTAACAGGGTGGACAGGGTCGTAGTTGGTACTGCTGTAACAGGGTGGACAGGGTCGTAGTTGGTACTGCTGTAACAGGGTGGACCGGGTCGTAGTTGGTACTGCTGTAACAGGGTGGACAGGGTCGTAGTTGGTACTGCTGTAACAGGGTGGACAGGGTCGTAGTTGGTACTGCTGTAACAGGGTGGACAGGGTCGTAGTTGGTACTGCTGTAGCAGGGTGGACATGGTCGTAGTTGGTACTGCTGTAACAGGGTGGACATGGTCGTAGTTGGTACTGCTGTAACAGGGTGGACAGGGTCGTAGTTGGTACTGCTGTAACAGGGTGGACAGGGGCGTAGTTGGTACTGATGTAACAGGGTGGACAGGGTCGTAGTTGGTACTGCTGTAACAGGGTGGACAGGGTCGTAGTTGGTACTGCTGTATCAGGGTGGACAGGGTCGTAGTTGGTACTGCTGTAACAGGGTGGACAGGGTCGTAGTTGGTACTGATGTATCAGGGTGGACAGGGTCGTAGTTGGTACTGCTGTAACAGAGTGGACAGGGTCGTAGTTGGTACTGCTGTAACAGGGTGGACAGGGTCGTAGTTGGTACTGCTGTAACAGGGTGGACAGGGTCGTAGTTGGTACTGCTGTAACAGGGTGGACAGGGTCGTAGTTGGTACTGCTGTAACAGGGTGGACAGGGTCGTAGTTGGTACTGCTGTATCAGGGTGGACAGGGTCGTAGTTGGTACTGCTGTAACAGGGTGGACAGGGTCGTAGTTAGTACTGATGTATCAGGGTGGACAGGGTCGTAGTTGGTACTGCTGTAACAGGGTGGACAGGGTCGTAGTTGGTACTGCTGTAACAGGGTGGACAGGGTCGTAGTTGGTACTGCTGTAACAGGGTGGACAGGGTCGTAGTTGGTACTGCTGTAACAGGGTGGACAGGGTCGTAGTTGGTACTGCTGTAACAGGGTGGACAGGGTCGTAGTTGGTACTGCTGTAACAGGGTGGACAGGGTCGTAGTTGGTACTGCTGTAACAGGGTGGACAGGGTCGTAGTTGGTACTGATGTATCAGGGTGGACAGGGTCGTAGTTGGTACTGCTGTAACAGGGTGGACAGGGTCGTAGTTGGTACTGCTGTAACAGGGTGGACAGGGTCGTAGTTGGTACTGCTGTAACAGGGTGGACAGGGTCGTAGTTGGTACTGCTGTAACAGGGTGGACAGGGTCGTAGTTGGTACTGCTGTAACAGGGTGGACAGGGTCGTAGTTGGTACTGCTGTAACAGGGTGGACAGGGGCGTAGTTGGTACTGATGTATCAGTGTGGGCAGGGTCGTAGTTGGTACTGCTGTAACAGGGTGGACGGGGTCGTAGTTGGTACTGCTGTAACAGGGTGGACAGGGTCGTAGTTGGTACTGCTGTATCAGTGTGGACAGGGTCGTAGTTGGTACTGCTGTAACAGGGTGGACAGGGTCGTAGTTGGTACTGCTGTAACAGGGTGGACAGGGTCGTAGTTGGTACTGATGTAACAGGGTGGACAGGGTCGTAGTTGGTACTGCTGTAACAGGGTGGACAGGGTCGTAGTTGGTACTGCTGTAACAGGGTGGACAGGGTCGTAGTTGGTACTGATGTATCAGGGTGGACAGGGTCGTAGTTGGTACTGCTGTAACAGGGTGGACAGGGTCGTAGTTGGTACTGCTGTAACAGGGTGGACAGGGTCGTAGTTGGTACTGCTGTAACAGGGTGGACAGGGTCGTAGTTGGTACTGATGTATCAGGGTGGACAGGGTCGTAGTTGGTACTGCTGTAACAGGGTGGACAGGGTCGTAGTTGGTACTGCTGTAACAGGGTGGACAGGGTCGTAGTTGGTACTGATGTATCAGTGTGGACAGGGTCGTAGTTGGTACTGCTGTAACAGGGTGGACAGGGTCGTAGTTGGTACTGCTGTAACAGGGTGGACAGGGTCGTAGTTGGTACTGCTGTAACAGGGTGGACAGGGTCGTAGTTGGTACTGATGTATCAGTGTGGACAGGGTCGTAGTTGGTACTGCTGTAACAGGGTGGACAGGGTCGTAGTTGGTACTGATGTATCAGTGTGGACAGGGTCGTAGTTGGTACTGCTGTAACAGGGTGGACAGGGTCGTAGTTGGTACTGATGTATCAGTGTGGACAGGGTCGTAGTTGGTACTGCTGTAACAGGGTGGACAGGGTCGTAGTTGGTACTGCTGTAACAGGGTGGACAGGGTCGTAGTTGGTACTGCTGTATCAGGGTGGACAGGGTCGTAGTTGGTACTGATGTATCAGTGTGGACAGGGTCGTAGTTGGTACTGATGTAACAGGGTGGACAGGGTCGTAGTTGGTACTGCTGTAACAGGGTGGACAGGGTCGTAGTTGGTACTGATGTATCAGTGTGGACAGGGTCGTAGTTGGTACTGCTGTAACAGGGTGGACAGGGTCGTAGTTGGTACTGATGTATCAGGGTGGACAGGGTCGTAGTTGGTACTGCTGTAACAGGGTGGACAGGGTCGTAGTTGGTACTGCTGTAACAGGGTGGACAGGGTCGTAGTTGGTACTGCTGTAACAGGGTGGACAGGGTCGTAGTTGGTACTGCTGTAACAGGGTGGACAGGGTCGTAGTTGGTACTGCTGTAACAGGGTGGACAGGGTCGTAGTTGGTACTGCTGTATCAGGGTGGACAGGGTCGTAGTTGGTACTGCTGTAACAGGGTGGACAGGGTCGTAGTTAGTACTGATGTATCAGGGTGGACAGGGTCGTAGTTGGTACTGCTGTAACAGGGTGGACAGGGTCGTAGTTGGTACTGCTGTAACAGGGTGGACAGGGTCGTAGTTGGTACTGCTGTAACAGGGTGGACAGGGTCGTAGTTGGTACTGCTGTAACAGGGTGGACAGGGTCGTAGTTGGTACTGCTGTAACAGGGTGGACAGGGTCGTAGTTGGTACTGCTGTAACAGGGTGGACAGGGTCGTAGTTGGTACTGCTGTAACAGGGTGGACAGGGTCGTAGTTGGTACTGATGTATCAGGGTGGACAGGGTCGTAGTTGGTACTGCTGTAACAGGGTGGACCGGGTCGTAGTTGGTACTGCTGTAACAGGGTGGACAGGGTCGTAGTTGGTACTGCTGTAACAGGGTGGACAGGGTCGTAGTTGGTACTGCTGTAACAGGGTGGACAGGGTCGTAGTTGGTACTGCTGTAACAGGGTGGACAGGGTCGTAGTTGGTACTGCTGTAACAGGGTGGACAGGGGCGTAGTTGGTACTGATGTATCAGTGTGGGCAGGGTCGTAGTTGGTACTGCTGTAACAGGGTGGACGGGGTCGTAGTTGGTACTGCTGTAACAGGGTGGACAGGGTCGTAGTTGGTACTGCTGTATCAGTGTGGACAGGGTCGTAGTTGGTACTGCTGTAACAGGGTGGACAGGGTCGTAGTTGGTACTGCTGTAACAGGGTGGACAGGGTCGTAGTTGGTACTGATGTAACAGGGTGGACAGGGTCGTAGTTGGTACTGCTGTAACAGGGTGGACAGGGTCGTAGTTGGTACTGCTGTAACAGGGTGGACAGGGTCGTAGTTGGTACTGATGTATCAGGGTGGACAGGGTCGTAGTTGGTACTGCTGTAACAGGGTGGACAGGGTCGTAGTTGGTACTGCTGTAACAGGGTGGACAGGGTCGTAGTTGGTACTGCTGTAACAGGGTGGACAGGGTCGTAGTTGGTACTGATGTATCAGGGTGGACAGGGTCGTAGTTGGTACTGCTGTATCAGGGTGGACAGGGTCGTAGTTGGTACTGCTGTAACAGGGTGGACAGGGTCGTAGTTAGTACTGATGTATCAGGGTGGACAGGGTCGTAGTTGGTACTGCTGTAACAGGGTGGACAGGGTCGTAGTTGGTACTGCTGTAACAGGGTGGACAGGGTCGTAGTTGGTACTGCTGTAACAGGGTGGACAGGGTCGTAGTTGGTACTGCTGTAACAGGGTGGACAGGGTCGTAGTTGGTACTGCTGTAACAGGGTGGACAGGGTCGTAGTTGGTACTGCTGTAACAGGGTGGACAGGGTCGTAGTTGGTACTGCTGTAACAGGGTGGACAGGGTCGTAGTTGGTACTGATGTATCAGGGTGGACAGGGTCGTAGTTGGTACTGCTGTAACAGGGTGGACAGGGTCGTAGTTGGTACTGCTGTAACAGGGTGGACAGGGTCGTAGTTGGTACTGCTGTAACAGGGTGGACAGGGTCGTAGTTGGTACTGCTGTAACAGGGTGGACAGGGTCGTAGTTGGTACTGCTGTAACAGGGTGGACAGGGTCGTAGTTGGTACTGCTGTAACAGGGTGGACAGGGGCGTAGTTGGTACTGATGTATCAGTGTGGGCAGGGTCGTAGTTGGTACTGCTGTAACAGGGTGGACGGGGTCGTAGTTGGTACTGCTGTAACAGGGTGGACAGGGTCGTAGTTGGTACTGCTGTATCAGTGTGGACAGGGTCGTAGTTGGTACTGCTGTAACAGGGTGGACAGGGTCGTAGTTGGTACTGCTGTAACAGGGTGGACAGGGTCGTAGTTGGTACTGATGTAACAGGGTGGACAGGGTCGTAGTTGGTACTGCTGTAACAGGGTGGACAGGGTCGTAGTTGGTACTGCTGTAACAGGGAAGACAGGGTCGTAGTTGGTACTGATGTATCAGGGTGGACAGGGTCGTAGTTGGTACTGCTGTAACAGGGTGGACAGGGTCGTAGTTGGTACTGCTGTAACAGGGTGGACAGGGTCGTAGTTGGTACTGCTGTAACAGGGTGGACAGGGTCGTAGTTGGTACTGATGTATCAGGGTGGACAGGGTCGTAGTTGGTACTGCTGTAACAGGGTGGACAGGGTCGTAGTTGGTACTGCTGTAACAGGGTGGACAGGGTCGTAGTTGGTACTGATGTATCAGTGTGGACAGGGTCGTAGTTGGTACTGCTGTAACAGGGTGGACAGGGTCGTAGTTGGTACTGCTGTAACAGGGTGGACAGGGTCGTAGTTGGTACTGCTGTAACAGGGTGGACAGGGTCGTAGTTGGTACTGATGTATCAGTGTGGACAGGGTCGTAGTTGGTACTGCTGTAACAGGGTGGACAGGGTCGTAGTTGGTACTGATGTATCAGTGTGGACAGGGTCGTAGTTGGTACTGCTGTAACAGGGTGGACAGGGTCGTAGTTGGTACTGATGTATCAGTGTGGACAGGGTCGTAGTTGGTACTGCTGTAACAGGGTGGACAGGGTCGTAGTTGGTACTGCTGTAACAGGGTGGACAGGGTCGTAGTTGGTACTGCTGTATCAGGGTGGACAGGGTCGTAGTTGGTACTGATGTATCAGTGTGGACAGGGTCGTAGTTGGTACTGATGTAACAGGGTGGACAGGGTCGTAGTTGGTACTGCTGTAACAGGGTGGACAGGGTCGTAGTTGGTACTGATGTATCAGTGTGGACAGGGTCGTAGTTGGTACTGCTGTAACAGGGTGGACAGGGTCGTAGTTGGTACTGATGTATCAGGGTGGACAGGGTCGTAGTTGGTACTGCTGTAACAGGGTGGACAGGGTCGTAGTTGGTACTGCTGTAACAGGGTGGACAGGGTCGTAGTTGGTACTGCTGTAACAGGGTGGACAGGGTCGTAGTTGGTACTGCTGTAACAGGGTGGACAGGGTCGTAGTTGGTACTGCTGTAACAGGGTGGACAGGGTCGTAGTTGGTACTGCTGTATCAGGGTGGACAGGGTCGTAGTTGGTACTGCTGTAACAGGGTGGACAGGGTCGTAGTTAGTACTGATGTATCAGGGTGGACAGGGTCGTAGTTGGTACTGCTGTAACAGGGTGGACAGGGTCGTAGTTGGTACTGCTGTAACAGGGTGGACAGGGTCGTAGTTGGTACTGCTGTAACAGGGTGGACAGGGTCGTAGTTGGTACTGCTGTAACAGGGTGGACAGGGTCGTAGTTGGTACTGCTGTAACAGGGTGGACAGGGTCGTAGTTGGTACTGCTGTAACAGGGTGGACAGGGTCGTAGTTGGTACTGCTGTAACAGGGTGGACAGGGTCGTAGTTGGTACTGATGTATCAGGGTGGACAGGGTCGTAGTTGGTACTGCTGTAACAGGGTGGACCGGGTCGTAGTTGGTACTGCTGTAACAGGGTGGACAGGGTCGTAGTTGGTACTGCTGTAACAGGGTGGACAGGGTCGTAGTTGGTACTGCTGTAACAGGGTGGACAGGGTCGTAGTTGGTACTGCTGTAACAGGGTGGACAGGGTCGTAGTTGGTACTGCTGTAACAGGGTGGACAGGGGCGTAGTTGGTACTGATGTATCAGTGTGGGCAGGGTCGTAGTTGGTACTGCTGTAACAGGGTGGACGGGGTCGTAGTTGGTACTGCTGTAACAGGGTGGACAGGGTCGTAGTTGGTACTGCTGTATCAGTGTGGACAGGGTCGTAGTTGGTACTGCTGTAACAGGGTGGACAGGGTCGTAGTTGGTACTGCTGTAACAGGGTGGACAGGGTCGTAGTTGGTACTGATGTAACAGGGTGGACAGGGTCGTAGTTGGTACTGCTGTAACAGGGTGGACAGGGTCGTAGTTGGTACTGCTGTAACAGGGTGGACAGGGTCGTAGTTGGTACTGATGTATCAGGGTGGACAGGGTCGTAGTTGGTACTGCTGTAACAGGGTGGACAGGGTCGTAGTTGGTACTGCTGTAACAGGGTGGACAGGGTCGTAGTTGGTACTGCTGTAACAGGGTGGACAGGGTCGTAGTTGGTACTGATGTATCAGGGTGGACAGGGTCGTAGTTGGTACTGCTGTAACAGGGTGGACAGGGTCGTAGTTGGTACTGCTGTAACAGGGTGGACAGGGTCGTAGTTGGTACTGCTGTAACAGGGTGGACAGGGTCGTAGTTGGTACTGATGTATCAGGGTGGACAGGGTCGTAGTTGGTACTGCTGTAACAGGGTGGACAGGGTCGTAGTTGGTACTGCTGTAACAGGGTGGACAGGGTCGTAGTTGGTACTGATGTATCAGTGTGGACAGGGTCGTAGTTGGTACTGCTGTAACAGGGTTGACAGGGTCGTAGTTGGTACTGCTGTAACAGGGTGGACAGGGTCGTAGTTGGTACTGCTGTAACAGGGTGGACAGGGTCGTAGTTGGTACTGATGTATCAGTGTGGACAGGGTCGTAGTTGGTACTGCTGTAACAGGGTGGACAGGGTCGTAGTTGGTACTGCTGTAACAGGGTGGACAGGGTCGTAGTTGGTACTGCTGTAACAGGGTGGACAGGGTCGTAGTTGGTACTGATGTATCAGGGTGGACAGGGTCGTAGTTGGTACTGATGTATCAGTGTGGACAGGGTCGTAGTTGGTACTGATGTATCAGTGTGGACAGGGTCGTAGTTGGTACTGATGTATCAGTGTGGACAGGGTCGTAGTTGGTACTGCTGTAACAGGGTGGACAGGGTCGTAGTTGGTACTGATGTATCAGGGTGGACAGGGTCGTAGTTGGTACTGATGTATCAGTGTGGACAGGGTCGTAGTTGGTACTGATGTATCAGTGTGGACAGGGTCGTAGTTGGTACTGATGTATCAGTGTGGACAGGGTCGTAGTTGGTACTGCTGTAACAGGGTGGACAGGGTCGTAGTTGGTACTGCTGTATCAGGGTGGACAGGGTCGTAGTTGGTACTGCTGTAACAGGGTGGACAGGGTCGTAGTTGGTACTGATGTATCAGTGTGGACAGGGTCGTAGTTGGTACTGCTGTATCAGGGTGGACAGGGTCGTAGTTGGTACTGATGTATCAGTGTGGACAGGGTCGTAGTTGGTACTGCTGTAACAG
Organism: Chirona hameri; assembly: GCA_036785665.1. NCBI lineage: Eukaryota > Metazoa > Arthropoda > Thecostraca > Balanomorpha > Balanidae > Chirona > Chirona hameri. The sequence continues at coordinate 32,799 of JAXIVJ010004794.1, forward strand.
GGTGGACAGGGTCGTAGTTGGTACTGATGTATCAGTGTGGACAGGGTCGTAGTTGGTACTGATGTATCAGGGTGGACAGGGGCGTAGTTGGTACTGATGTATCAGTGTGGACAGGGTCGTAGTTGGTACTGCTGTAACAGGGTGGACAGGGTCGTAGTTGGTACTGATGTAACAGGGTGGACAGGGTCGTAGTTGGTACTGCTGTAACAGGGTGGACAGGGTCGTAGTTGGTACTGCTGTAACAGGGTGGACAGGGTCGTAGTTGGTACTGATGTATCAGTGTGGACAGGGTCGTAGTTGGTACTGCTGTAACAGGGTGGACAGGGTCGTAGTTGGTACTGCTGTAACAGGGTGGACAGGGTCGTAGTTGGTACTGCTGTAACAGTGTGGGCAGGGTCGTAGTTGGTACTGCTGTAACAGTGTGGACAGGGTCGTAGTTGGTACTGCTGTAACAGGGTGGACAGGGTCGTAGTTGGTACTGATGTATCAGGGTGGACAGGGTCGTAGTTGGTACTGATGTATCAGGGTGGACAGGGTCGTAGTTGGTACTGCTGTAACAGGGTGGACAGGGTCGTAGTTGGTACTGCTGTAACAGGGTGGACAGGGTCGTAGTTGGTACTGCTGTAACAGGGTGGACAGGGTCGTAGTTGGTACTGATGTATCAGGGTGGACAGGGTCGTAGTTGGTACTGATGTATCAGTGTGGACAGGGTCGTAGTTGGTACTGCTGTAACAGGGTGGACAGGGTCGTAGTTGGTACTGCTGTAACAGGGTGGACAGGGTCGTAGTTGGTACTGCTGTATCAGGGTGGACAGGGTCGTAGTTGGTACTGATGTATCAGTGTGGACAGGGTCGTAGTTGGTACTGATGTATCAGTGTGGACAGGGTCGTAGTTGGTACTGATGTATCAGTGTGGACAGGGTCGTAGTTGGTACTGCTGTAACAGGGTGGACAGGGTCGTAGTTGGTACTGATGTATCAGGGTGGACAGGGTCGTAGTTGGTGCTGATGTATCAGTGTGGACAGGGTCGTAGTTGGTACTGATGTATCAGTGTGGACAGGGTCGTAGTTGGTACTGATGTATCAGTGTGGACAGGGACGTAGTTGGTACTGCTGTAACAGGGTGGACAGGGTCGTAGTTGGTACTGCTGTAACAGGGTGGACAGGGTCGTAGTTGGTACTGCTATATCAGGGTGGACAGGGTCGTAGTTGGTACTGCTGTAACAGGGTGGACAGGGTCGTAGTTGGTACTGCTGTATCAGGGTGGACAGGGTCGTAGTTGGTACTGCTGTAACAGGGTGGACAGGGTCGTAGTTGGTACTGATGTATCAGTGTGGACAGGGTCGTAGTTGGTACTGCTGTAACAGGGTGGACGGGGTCGTAGTTGGTACTGCTGTAACAGGGTGGACAGGGTCGTAGTTGGTACTGCTGTAACAGGGTGGACAGGGTCGTAGTTGGTACTGCTGTAACAGGGTGGACAGGGTCGTAGTTGGTACTGCTGTAACAGGGTGGACAGGGTCGTAGTTGGTACTGCTGTAACAGGGTGGACAGGGTCGTAGTTGGTACTGCTGTAACAGGGTGGACAGGGTCGTAGTTGGTACCGCTGTAACAGGGTGGACAGGGTCGTAGTTGGTACTGCTGTAACAGGGTGGACAGGGTCGTAGTTGGTACTGCTGTAACAGGGTGGACATGGTCGTAGTTGGTACTGCTGTAACAGGGTGGACAGGGTCGTAGTTGGTACTGCTGTAACAGGGTGGACAGGGGCGTAGTTGGTACTGATGTAACAGGGTGGACAGGGTCGTAGTTGGTACTGCTGTAACAGGGTGGACAGGGTCGTAGTTGGTACTGCTGTATCAGGGTGGACAGGGTCGTAGTTGGTACTGCTGTAACAGGGTGGACAGGGTCGTAGTTGGTACTGATGTATCAGGGTGGACAGGGTCGTAGTTGGTACTGCTGTAACAGGGTGGACAGGGTCGTAGTTGGTACTGCTGTAACAGGGTGGACAGGGTCGTAGTTGGTACTGCTGTAACAGGGTGGACAGGGTCGTAGTTGGTACTGATGTATCAGGGTGGACAGGGTCGTAGTTGGTACTGCTGTAACAGGGTGGACAGGGTCGTAGTTGGTACTGCTGTAACAGGGTGGACAGGGTCGTAGTTGGTACTGCTGTAACAGGGTGGACAGGGTCGTAGTTGGTACTGATGTATCAGGGTGGACAGGGTCGTAGTTGGTACTGCTGTAACAGGGTGGACAGGGTCGTAGTTGGTACTGCTGTAACAGGGTGGACAGGGTCGTAGTTGGTACTGCTGTAACAGGGTGGACAGGGTCGTAGTTGGTACTGATGTATCAGGGTGGACAGGGTCGTAGTTGGTACTGATGTATCAGTGTGGACAGGGTCGTAGTTGGTACTGATGTATCAGTGTGGACAGGGTCGTAGTTGGTACTGATGTATCAGTTCAGTTCAGTTCAGAGAAATTTATTGCAAATAAACCAAATAAACATACAATACACAACAAAATGGATCGGCGCAAAAGCTTACGCTTAAATCATAGCACCTTTCCAGAATAACATAAGACATACATAAAGCGAAGATAAATCGTGTAACACAAGCAAACTAAAAGAAACCAAGGTCCCGTTGTCGAACGCGCCGACCCCGCCACCCGCCCGCCGAGTGTCGCGCGTATTCATCAAAGTTCACCGGCGCCAGGCAGCTGCAGTCGGATCAGTGTAATGTTGTGAAGCTAATTACGTATGTTATGAAGGTGAACGAAAGCGTCGAGTTTGCATGATGAATGATTGAAAGTGAAAAGCGACATATGATTCTTGGTGTTTGGTTAGGCCCTTTCCATTCAGAAGAATGTTACATTTCTTAGAGGTCGAAAAGTTATCAAAAAGAGGAATTTCTACTTTAATATTGGTGATAAGATTATTTCTTTGGACATTGTAAAGGGGACACGTGAAAATGAAATGAGCGGCATCAGTGTGGACAGGGTCGTAGTTGGTACTGATGTATCAGTGTGGACAGGGTCGTAGTTGGTACTGATGTATCAGTGTGGACAGGGTCGTAGTTGGTACTGCTGTAACAGGGTGGACAGGGTCGTAGTTGGTACTGCTGTATCAGGGTGGACAGGGTCGTAGTTGGTACTGCTGTAACAGGGTGGACAGGGTCGTAGTTGGTACTGATGTATCAGTGTGGACAGGGTCGTAGTTGGTACTGCTGTATCAGGGTGGACAGGGTCGTAGTTGGTACTGATGTATCAGTGTGGACAGGGTCGTAGTTGGTACTGCTGTAACAGGGTGGACAGGGTCGTAGTTGGTACTGATGTATCAGTGTGGACAGGGTCGTAGTTGGTACTGATGTATCAGGGTGGACAGGGGCGTAGTTGGTACTGATGTATCAGTGTGGACAGGGTCGTAGTTGGTACTGCTGTATCAGGGTGGACAGGGTCGTAGTTGGTACTGATGTAACAGGGTGGACAGGGTCGTAGTTGGTACTGCTGTAACAGGGTGGACAGGGTCGTAGTTGGTACTGCTGTAACAGTGTGGGCAGGGTCGTAGTTGGTACTGCTGTAACAGTGTGGACAGGGTCGTAGTTGGTACTGCTGTAACAGGGTGGACAGGGTCGTAGTTGGTACTGATGTATCAGGGTGGACAGGGTCGTAGTTGGTACTGATGTATCAGGGTGGACAGGGTCGTAGTTGGTACTGCTGTAACAGGGTGGACAGGGTCGTAGTTGGTACTGCTGTAACAGGGTGGACAGGGTCGTAGTTGGTACTGCTGTAACAGGGTGGACAGGGTCGTAGTTGGTACTGATGTATCAGGGTGGACAGGGTCGTAGTTGGTACTGATGTATCAGTGTGGACAGGGTCGTAGTTGGTACTGCTGTAACAGGGTGGACAGGGTCGTAGTTGGTACTGCTGTAACAGGGTGGACAGGGTCGTAGTTGGTACTGCTGTATCAGGGTGGACAGGGTCGTAGTTGGTACTGATGTATCAGTGTGGACAGGGTCGTAGTTGGTACTGATGTATCAGTGTGGACAGGGTCGTAGTTGGTACTGATGTATCAGTGTGGACAGGGTCGTAGTTGGTACTGCTGTAACAGGGTGGACAGGGTCGTAGTTGGTACTGATGTATCAGGGTGGACAGGGTCGTAGTTGGTACTGATGTATCAGTGTGGACAGGGTCGTAGTTGGTACTGATGTATCAGTGTGGACAGGGTCGTAGTTGGTACTGATGTATCAGTGTGGACAGGGTCGTAGTTGGTACTGCTGTAACAGGGTGGACAGGGTCGTAGTTGGTACTGCTGTAACAGGGTGGACAGGGTCGTAGTTGGTACTGCTGTATCAGGGTGGACAGGGTCGTAGTTGGTACTGCTGTAACAGGGTGGACAGGGTCGTAGTTGGTACTGCTGTATCAGGGTGGACAGGGTCGTAGTTGGTACTGCTGTAACAGGGTGGACAGGGTCGTAGTTGGTACTGATGTATCAGTGTGGACAGGGTCGTAGTTGGTACTGCTGTAACAGGGTGGACGGGGTCGTAGTTGGTACTGCTGTAACAGGGTGGACAGGGTCGTAGTTGGTACTGCTGTAACAGGGTGGACAGGGTCGTAGTTGGTACTGCTGTAACAGGGTGGACAGGGTCGTAGTTGGTACTGCTGTAACAGGGTGGACAGGGTCGTAGTTGGTACTGCTGTAACAGGGTGGACAGGGTCGTAGTTGGTACTGCTGTAACAGGGTGGACAGGGTAGTAGTTGGTACTGCTGTAACAGGGTGGACAGGGTCGTAGTTGGTACTGATGTATCAGGGTGGACAGGGTCGTAGTTGGTACTGCTGTAACAGGGTGGACAGGGTCGTAGTTGGTACTGCTGTAACAGGGTGGACAGGGTCGTAGTTGGTACTGCTGTAACAGGGTGGACAGGGTCGTAGTTGGTACTGCTGTAACAGGGTGGACAGGGGCGTAGTTGGTACTGATGTATCAGTGTGGGCAGGGTCGTAGTTGGTACTGCTGTAACAGGGTGGACGGGGTCGTAGTTGGTACTGCTGTAACAGGGTGGACAGGGTCGTAGTTGGTACTGCTGTATCAGTGTGGACAGGGTCGTAGTTGGTACTGCTGTAACAGGGTGGACAGGGTCGTAGTTGGTACTGCTGTAACAGGGTGGACAGGGTCGTAGTTGGTACTGATGTAACAGGGTGGACAGGGTCGTAGTTGGTACTGCTGTAACAGGGTGGACAGGGTAGTAGTTGGTACTGCTGTAACAGGGTGGACAGGGTCGTAGTTGGTACTGATGTATCAGGGTGGACAGGGTCGTAGTTGGTACTGCTGTAACAGGGTGGACAGGGTCGTAGTTGGTACTGCTGTAACAGGGTGGACAGGGTCGTAGTTGGTACTGCTGTAACAGGGTGGACAGGGTCGTAGTTGGTACTGATGTATCAGGGTGGACAGGGTCGTAGTTGGTACTGCTGTAACAGGGTGGACAGGGTCGTAGTTGGTACTGCTGTAACAGGGTGGACAGGGTCGTAGTTGGTACTGCTGTAACAGGGTGGACAGGGTCGTAGTTGGTACTGATGTATCAGTGTGGACAGGGTCGTAGTTGGTACTGATGTATCAGTGTGGACAGGGTCGTAGTTGGTACTGATGTATCAGTGTGGACAGGGTCGTAGTTGGTACTGCTGTATCAGTGTGGACAGGGTCGTAGTTGGTACTGATGTATCAGTGTGGACAGGGTCGTAGTTGGTACTGCTGTAACAGGGTAGACAGGGTCGTAGTTGGTACTGCTGTAACAGGGTAGACAGGGTCGTAGTTGGTACTGCTGTAAGTGCACGGCGGGGTCGTAGTTGGTAGTTGGTAGTTGGTAGTTGGTAGTTGGTAGTTGGTAGTTGGTAGTTGGTAGTTGGTAGTTGGTAGTTGGTAGTTGGTAGTTGGTAGTTGGTAGTTGGACTGCTGCGCAGTTCACACAATGGTAAAATAAGAACAGCCTATTGGAACTGGGCAACCTTCGAACAATAAACACTTCTCAGGCTCTCAGCATTAGTCTGCAGTCAGCCGAAATTTTGCCTCTTTCAGGGAATCCTCACTTTCGGTCTAGTGAACGAAGTTAAAAAGCAGTAATACCCAAGGGCGCCGCCACCTTCCGAAAGTTTGGGGGACGGAGACATTCGGAAGTCGATTCTTTCCATGCAACGCCCATAGGCGTAATGTTAAAATTCGAAAATGTTGTGGAGATACGTCCCCCCGTCCCTCTCCCCCCCCCCGCCCTCCCCCCCCCCCCCCGCCCCCCGTGGCGGAGCCCCTGGTACTACCAGTTGACCGTCTGGATGAGGACTTCATTTTTGGTTTACTAAGAACCATTCCTTTTGGTGCACATATTTCGTTTGGACCTTGAACGTTTTATCATGGCCTCAGGAAAAGGAAAGGGGCATCATATTGTCTTTTTGGCTGGAAGGTATTATTGATTTCACCATTGTCCTAGCATTGGGAAATTTGGGTTGAAAACGACACCATATAGATACTATTTTTCCAATCTTTTTCCCAAGTTTTCCTATTAATTTTCCACTCCTTATTCTAAAATGTATTGGATAATTTTAACTCCATACTGATTTATGGATGTAATGATAGGACAAGACAGGGTACTGGGCCAGAGTCCGGTACCCCCGGTGCAGGTCAGAATTGGCATAGGTAATAACTAATTCTAGTGAGCGGGTAATTGGGCTGAATACAATAGTTTTTGGTTTAATTTTCCGCTCTTTATGCTTATTTTTAGCCATAATTTTCCACTCTTTATGCTGATTTTTTCCCTCATAATTGTCCACTCCGCACCCAAGCTCCAAAGCAATCCTAGGACCCTGGATTCCACATTGGTGCTGCTTATAACAAAAAGAAGAAGAGAATCATACCTAAACTCGAAGGTGAATTCGAGGTCACCATGTTTGTTGGTGTTTGTTGGACTCTGTCTTGGTGAGAGTTAAAACTAGACACGGAGGAAGAGTTTGATTTGGGTGAGTTCTATCTGTCCCCAACGTGTAGGTACTAGGTAGGTAGTAGAGGTGGCAAAAGTTTATATTTATTTTGGACCCCGACCCGACCCGGTCCCAAAAGCTGAAAAATGGGCCCAGTTATACCAGGTGCAAGGCAAGTTTGGACCCAGCAGACCCAACTAGCAAAATGTTGTCTCGCAACTAATATTGCCAAATCTGCACTCTACAGTTAGTGCAAGTAAACTAACTGTTGTAGTTGCAAATACATACAGTTCAGCTTGGCCAACAGCACAAAGAAACATGCGTATCAGTGCTCCTACTTGTGTAAAACCAGCATGAAACATAAGTTGGACCCAGTCTGTACCCGGTATCATTTGGCGGGACCCAGTCTGGGACCAACTGGGTCCACGTTGTGTTGCAACTGGGACCAACTGGTTCCAGACTTGGTCTAGAGACCGGTTCCTCGGGTCCACGTTTTTCCACCTCTAGTAGGTAGGTATATCATGAAACCTCGTGTTCTCGATTTTACAGAATATGCCTTTATTGTAAAATAATAGTAGGTACAGGGACACGCAGTTGCTATGATACACACTAAGGTCCGGCTTATTTTCTCCTCTAGCGTATGTTTGACGGATAATTAAGAAACGACCATATATGCATTCAAACCGCATTACTGAGAGCTTCAAATTGATATATTGACACATTGGCTCACCTTTTTCATTGTCTGTTTTTAAGCAAAAATCCGTTTTTAGCGCTTTGCGGTGGTAAAAACGGTTTTTGCTTAACATCAGCCAATGGATAAGGTGAGCCAATGCTTCAATATACCAATTTGAAGCTCTCAGTAATGCGGTTTGAATGCATATATGGTCGTTTCTTAATTTGCCGTCAAACATACGCTAGAGGAGAAAAAAGCCGGACTTTAGTGTGTACCATAGCAACTGTGGGCGAGGGGGGGGGGGGGGTGTACCTATCTACGATAATTGAGTACTCGTAAATGCGAGCCAACTAAATAATAGCCAAAGCCAGTAGCTTATTTATAGACAACTCTCAAATTCCTCCACTTAACCCGCGAGTTACCGGGGTATATTCCATAATGCGACTTACTGGAGGGGGGGGGGGTATTTTTTGCCCCCCCCCCCCCTCGGATCTCCAGAACTACTGGCCCGATTGTAGAAATTCAAACGACATTCGATAGCCCTGGAAAATGTATGAAGAGAAACCTAATATTGTTGATCTCGGGGTCACCGATGACGTTACAGGTCAGGTCAAGTACAAAATGTTTGACCGTGTCAAAAGGTCTCGATGGATTGAATTGTCGCGCAAAATTGCGATATTAAACGCATAAGCAGTCTATAAATCGGTATGATTCGTATGTCTGACACTTCTAAGTACCATCCTAAGCTATTTATGATCCTGGGTCAGCTCAAGGTCATCCGAGGTCACGAGGTCAAACTGCATATTACGGTCATTAGGCGCTATAACACATGTTTATGAGTTTGTTTTTCGTCTAGAACGCGAAAAACGACATTCGAACATTGTTTGTTCCATATAAATAGAAGTAAAAGGCAAAAACGGAAATGCATTTTGTATGCATAGAAATGCTATGAGAGGTGGTCGATTTTTGTCATTTACAGGTCATAACTCATGTCAGTCATTTTTGAAGATATCGACTTCAAATTTGGTGCACATTCACCGAACACGTCTCGATCACATATATTCCGGTTTTTCGATAATTCTGATTTTTTTGCAAATTTTGTAAAAATAAATAAAGCATTTTTTTTTAAAACACTATAAAACAAAATATTTGGATTTCTCAAAATTTTGAATAAAAAAACTGAGAAATCCGAGATGGCAGTTTGATAGCCCGGTCTATTGTCAGTAATTTGATTCAAGACAATTTAATTTATCTCAAACATTGTACCTTTGACGGCGTTTTCCGCAAACCATTATTTTTCAACAAAAACCGAGGAACATGACGTCACTCTGAGGTCATTCCCAGTTGACATATCATAACCTCATCTTTTTCCTTTGGCCAACATGTACTTAGAAGTGTCAGACATTGACATGTGAGAGGACTGAAAGATCGGTGACGATACTAGTGTTGGTTTAGGAGTTATTGCAAAATAACGGAAGGGGAGGGCCAAAAAATAGCTCCCTCCCCCTCCAGTAAGTCACGGGTTAACAACACAAATGACTTCGCTGTCACTTTTGAATTTGAGTAAATAACTGTAGGCATTCTTGCGGCATATGTAGAACAGATGAAATCTTAAGCCACTGACCAGACTAATCACAAGTGTCAGTAGCCACCATTTACTCGGTTCATGGTAGTGTTCAGCGATCACCAGTCGCTGGAAATGCAGTTATTAACAGTAACAGTAACAGTAACTGGTCACGGGTCATCAATGGGCACGGGACTTTTGTTTCTGGTCGCTAGTTTTGTCGCTGGCCTCTGGTCTGAGATCTGTGGTCTCTGGTCTCTGGTCTCTGGTCTCTGGTCTCTGGTCTCTGGTCTCTGGTCTCTGGTCTCTGGTCTCTGGTCTCTGGTCTCTGGTCTCTGATCTCTGATCTCTGGTCTCTGAGCTCTGGTCTCTGGTCTCTGGTCTCTGGTCTCTGGTCTCTGGTCTCTGGTCTCTGGTCTCTGGTCTCTGGTCTCTGGTCTCTGGTCTCTGGTCTCTGGTCTCTGGTCTCTGGTCTCTGGTCTCTGGTCTCTGGTCTCTGGTCTCTGGTCTCTGGTCTCTGGTCTCTGGTCTCTGGTCTCTGGTCTCTGGTCTCTGGTCTCTGGTCTCTGGTCTCTGGTCTCTGGTCTCTGGTATCTGGTATCTGGTCTCTGGTCTCTGGTCTCTGGTCTCTGGTCTCTGGTCTCTGCTCAGTTGTCAGTGTTTCGTGTTCGCTGATGAGAGTTCAGTGGTCAACAGAAATCGCGCATTAGACCAGCGCTGCGTACTACTTCGTCCTGTCGATATACGATGCAATGCCATATTTCCAGTCCGAGGCTACAAACAGCTCAGGCCCAAGACTCGGACCGCCCGACCGACACGAACCGCGTCTCCACTTCCAACGGCGTCATGCCTTCCGAATGGCACATCGTCACGTTTTACGGATTGAGTAGCGGACATCAATCGACACATCGTCACGTTTGACAGATTGAGTAGCGGACATCAATAGCCAATAGAAAGGTCAGTGTTGACTGGCTGCTTCAGCGGCAAACAAAGCAAACAACCGGACATCAATAGCCAATAGACAGGTCAGTGTTGACTGGCTGCTTCAGCGGCAAACAAAGCAAACAACTTTATCCACTTCCTGAGAGCTCTGGCCAGGACCCCCGAGATTGGAGCACGCCAATCCGGTCAAACGTACAACCTCCTCGCCACGACGCTGCCTGGTCAGGTCCAATCCGGTCAAACGTACACCTCCTCGCCACGACGCTGGCTTGTCGACGAATGACAACAACGCTCAAACCTTGACTGACTGACGGCAGAATCTGACTGTCGCCAGGTTCTGACTGACTGCAGGATCTGACTGGCGACAGGATCTGACTGACGGCAGGATCTGACTCACGGTAGAATTTCACTGGCGACAGGATCTGACTGACGCCAGGATCTGACTGACTGCAAGATCTGACTGGCGACAGGATCTGACTGACGCCAGGTTCTGACTGACGGCAGGATCTGACTTGCGACAGGATCTGACTTGTGACAGGATCTGACTTGCGACAGGATCTGACTCACGGCAGGATCTGACTAACGGCAGGATCTGACTGACGGTAGAATTTCACTGGCGACGGGATTTGACTGGCGACAGGATCTGACTGACGCCAGGATCTAACTGGGCTGCAGGATCTGACTGACGGCAGGATCTGACTCACGGTAGGATCTCACTGGCGACAGGATCTGACCAACGGCAGGATCTGACTGACGGCAGGATCTGACTCAAGGTAGAATTTCACTGGCGACAGGATTTGACTGACGGCAGGATTTGACTGACGGCAGGATCTGACTGACGCCAGGATCTAACTGGGTTGCAGGATCTGACTCACGGCAGGATCTGACTGACGGTAGGATCTCACTGGCGACAGGATCTGACTAACGGCAGGATCTAACTGACGGTAGGACCTGACTAATGACAGGATCTGACCAGGGCTTCGGATAACATGTTAACTGGGGGGCAATTGCCCACCCCCTCTCCCCAGTGAAGGGAATTGCCCCCCCCCCCCCCAGTGAAACCAATTTGCCCCCCCCCCCCCCAGTGAAACTGAGTTAATTCAACACGAGCGGGCACCAGAATACTATATATGATGCATCACTAGCCTTTAAAAATCCTACAGTCGCCCGACGTTTTTTTTTTACTGTACTGCATGGCCTCGGATAACATGTTAATTGGGGGGGAGGGGGGGGGGGAATTGCCCCGCAGTGACTGCTAGCTCCCTCTCCAGTGACCAAATTGTGCCCCCCTAGTGGGAGCAAAATTCGTATGTAACATACGATTGTATACAGTCTGTAAAGTAGATAAAAGCGTCACTGAAGCAAGCTTTCAACTTAAAACCAATAAAACACTGTTTACAGCTACCTAGCGTAGCTTTGAAATCTTGAGGACGGAAACCCGCCGCTCGTCGCGTCGGTTCGAAATTGGCGTGGACCACAGGTGTCGATTTATATACGTTTGGGATGGCCATCAGCCTCCATATTTTTAGTTTGGTCCCCCAAAGATGCTTTTGGGTCCCTCAAAGTTTTCTGACCAATGTCGGATCCAAGGGGGCCAAGGGCCAAAGCCCCCCCCCCCCAAACCGCCTGAAATCAGCCAAAAATGACGTACTTTCTCATTAAAAAGCCAAGAAACCTTTACGAAAGAAAGTTGACTAATCACCCATTTATCCATATGAAGCAAACTCCGATGAGTTTGTTTTATTGTTTGATACTTTTTGTGGATTTCGCCGCCAAACACTTGTTTTGCCGTTCTGGGGTCTCCCTTGTGTCTGGCCTTAGATCAGGTATTTGACACATATACCATTGTTTCAGCCACGGTGATCCGTGGAAAACCAAGCTTCTGATGAATTTGTTGGTTATAGGAACATAGACTACCCAAAACCACCTTCATCACATCACACGACGAAACCGGGGGAATATCGGCGAAACAATATTTCTCTCCTTCGTAAAGTTTTAGCTGTTTGTCTCCTCTGGGCTGGCCCTCGCCCCCCCCCCCCCCCCCCCCCCAAAGGCGCCTTCGGCCCCCACAGACATATTTCGATTGAATAATCGATTTCACCGCATATCCGGTCTCGAAAACATGCGGACGTTGAGCCGATATCAGTCCGATGCTTGGTATGATGAGTGGGTCTCGAAAACATTCCGACGTTGAGCCGATATCAGTCCGATGCTTGGTATGATGAATGGGTCTCGAAAGCATGCGGACGTTGAGCCGATATCAGTCCGATGCTTGGTATGACGACGGCCCGAGTTTCATGTATTTCGTTTCGAAAGCAATAGGCCACGTTTACGTGGTATGAGCATCATTCGAAAGTTTAGAAGAAGAAAAAGTTCAAAACGAATAACAATTATTTCAGTTATTAACGTCTAACCGTAATATGTGATATCAGTTGTACAGTAAACAGCAATCAACGGCAACAACCAGGTAACAACTATTCTTAGTTTTGGTGTCTCGTTTTCCATTCCAAGGGATACTATTTTCCATTGCAAGGCATACCTATTGCATGGGTTGGATCTGCACTGATTTATACGATAATTTGCTGAGGAGTTACTAATTGCAGGTCAGCTATTTTATTAATTAAATAGTGTTTGAGTCGAAAATGAAACGTCTCACAAAATGTTTAACTAATGTTTTTGTTTTATTGTGTAAGGGATATGATGGCTCTAATTGAGCCGTTGATCCATTGGCGCATCCAGAACGTCCAGAAACGTCGTTTTGAAGAACTGTCTCAAAACTCGTCCGACTTTGTGTGCTTTTGCAAACAAAGTCGTGTCGTGCCGAGCCGAGGGTAGGGCGTTTTAGGGAGAGGTTGGGTTGGGACGCCCTCTATTTTTTTTTCTCGAGAATTGGCGGCGTGTAGCAACACTGTTTCTGGCACAGCTGTTTCGGCATGAATTGCGCACCTTAAAGGAAATAGTTCACCTTCGGAATTTTTTTCAGAACATGATTTTATTATATTTTTTAATACGGTTTCTTTTTTCCTTTTTAAAAATGGCCCTACATCGCGCCAATTCAGGACAGAAGGTTGTAAATTATTGATTTTATGGTGTGCGTTATTGGTCTGCGCATGCTCCATGGCAGTGCTGGCACTTTCAGACGGTACGGTACATCATATATGCGCCGTATTCCTTCGCCAAAAAGTAAAATATCTTCGGCTGGAGAGTCTTTTCAGCCAAGATAAGTTCTAGATAAGGATTTCTCAACACGGGCTACAAAAATGCTATTTCAGTTCAAAACCCATGTTGAAGGCGAACTATTTCCTTTAACCCTCGCCCTACGGGGGGGGGGCCTGACAGCCCCCCCCCCCCCCCTGAGGTTTTTCTTGAATAACTTTTGACACATGTGGTTTACCTTGCTGATTTTTTTTGTAGATGAGTTTACAACAATTATACGTAGGCTGTAAAATTTAATTGAAATTGGTCAAGAAGTTTGAGAGATAATAATGTTTTGATGACGTCATGTTGGTGAAAAAATGAGAAATATTGGAAAAATCGTAGAAAACAGAGTTTCAAAGCAAACTGCACACGCAATCACCTAAGATGCAAAATGGCATTCTCTTTAAAATGGCAATCTCGGATTTGCAAAATTTTGGGTTTTTGACCCCTAAAATAAAAAAATAAATGTTTTTTTTTTAAAATCCCCACAAAATCAAAATTTTCAATGATAGTAGAAAAACCGGAATATATGTGAGAGAACTGAGTATGGGCAATACTCATACCAAATTTCAAAGCAATGTCTTCATTTTTGACTGAGTGATGGCTTCCAAGTGTAAGAAACTGATGACGTGTTTTTTAAAATAACTTTTTTTGACATTTTTGGACAAGATACGAGCAAATAATTACCTTTTTTCTATTTCTGAGCCAACATTGGTCTAGGAACATGCCTTTTTATTTACATTTATCAATTTCTAATTTTGAGGTTTTCTGAAGAGCAAAATCGCTGTTCTGGACGTGGTAAATCCGAGGTCATTCACTTGACCTGGAAGGTCACCCGTTGACCTGAAACCTAAAAATCGCATACTGTTAGATTCCTCTCATGACAGGCAACATGCTGGTTCTTACTGCATTGCTCTAAGTTGCTTGGTTTGGAAGTTAACAGGGGGGCCTGTCGGGCCCACCCCGTAGGGCGAAGGTGAAAAAAGCTCCCGTAGGGCGAGGGTTAAGTAAACATTTTGACTAGGGTCATATCAGGTGAGGTCACCAGTTCACGTCAAGTGGCCCCACCTCCAAAGAGGTTTGCGGTCAAGTCACAGCCACAGTGTTTGACTGAGCGATGTGACAAATTATTTTGACATGAACTTAGACGAGCTATCTAACAGTATTTGTGGATTTTGACTAATCCCCATTGGAGACGAGTTCGGGGGTGGGGGCGTCAGATGCCTCCCCTAGCACGACTAAGCTTGCGCCGAGCACCAGCAGGGCGCGGGTTAAGAACTGCTTTAAAACACCTTTTCCCTTGTATAAGCTGCTTAGATCTTCCTTCAGGAAATGTGTTAATGTACCGACCGTTTTAGTTGTATCGGTAAAGCTATAGCGCCGGTGGACCCCTTCGCCCCGTTCCTGTTCGGTCCCCTAAATCGTTTTCAAAAATATACATCACAGGTGTGGACCTTCGATGATGGGCGTGTTTAAATTTATCATTTTATTTAGCTTGATTATTGTATTATTCTACTATTATATTTCTGTTTTAGACTTATGTTTGTCATTATCACACTTCAAATGTATCAGTACCTATTCATAGGTACGCTTAATGAGGGACGTAGCAAGGGAGGGGCCACGGCCATAGCCCCCCTGAGCAAACCCTACATAAAATACGATTTTGATGACGACCCGACCCTACCCCCCCCCCCCTCCGTCAACAACATTTGGCTGATGAGCGAAATATGATTCTACCACTGACGTGCCCCCCCCCCCCCCTGGTACATTTTTGGCTACGTGCCTCCGACGCTACGTGCCTCTGCGCTTAACCATATGCCTTAGCAGCATGTTTTTCCCCTCGCCCCCCCCCCCCCCAGTGATAATTCCTTAGCCGAGGCCCTGGATCTGACTGACGGTAGGATCTGACTGACGGTAGGATCTGATCTGACTGACGGAATAAGTTACAAGCTGACGTCACACGACACCTCTCAGTGGACATTGGACAGCCACAGGAGTCGACTGCTCAGTGACCATTGGACAGCCACAGGAGTCGACTGCTCAGTGGACATTGGGCACTGGACAGCCACAGGAGGCGACTGCTCAGTGGACATTGGACACTGGACAGCCACAGGAGGCGACTGCTCAGTGGACATTGGACAGCCACAGGAGGCGACTGCTTAGTGGACATTGGACAGCCACAGGAGGCGACTGCTCAGTGGACATTGGACATTGGACAGCCACAGGAGGCGACTGCTCAGTGGACATTGGACATTGGACAGCCACAGGAGGCGACTGCTCAGTGGACACTGGACACTGGACAGCCACAGTAGGCGACTGCTCAGTGGACACTGGACAGCCACAGGAGGCGACTGCTCAGTGGACATTGGACAGCCACAGGAGGCGGCTGCTTAGGGGACATTGAACACTGTACAGCCACAGGAAGTGACTGCTCAGTGGGCATTGGACAGCCACAGGAGGTGACTGCTCAGTGGACATTGGACACTGGACAGCCACAGGAGGCGACTGTCAGTGGACATTGGACAGTCACAGGAGGCGACTGCTCAGTGGACATTGGACACTGGACAGCCACAGGAGGTGACTGATCAGTGGACATTGGACAGCCACAGGAGGTGACTGCTCAGTGGACATTGGACATTGGACAGCCACATGAGGTGACTGCTCAGTGGACATTGGACATTGTACAGCCACAGTAGGCGACTGCTCAGTGGACATTGGACAGCCACAGGAGGCGACTGCTCAGTGGGCATTGGACAGCCACAGGAGGTGACTGCTCAGTGGACATTGGACACTGGACAGCCACAGGAGGCGACTGCTCAGTGGACATTGGACAGCCACAGGAAGTGACTGCTCAGTGGACATTGGACACTGGACAACCACAGGAGGCGACTGCTCAGTGGGCATTGGACAGCCACAGGAGGTGACTGCTCAGAGGACATTGGACAGTCACAGGAGGTGACTGCTCAGTGGACATTGGACACTGGACAGTCACAGGAGGCGACTGCTCAGTGAACATTGGACACTGGACAGCCACAGGAGGCGACTGCTCAGTGGACATTGGACAGCCACAAGAGGCCACTGCTTGCTTGCCGATCGTCCGTTGACCTTCAATTGCCCCCCGATGACTGTCAGACGATTGTTCGGTGAATGTAAGCCGACTGTCTTGTGAAAGTTCGGTGGTCTCCGGTTGACTAGAAGCGCCTGACTTCCGCTTTTGCGCCAGCTGACCACCATCCGTTGCGAGATTGCCCATCCCATGGCTAGCCTGACCATTATACGGCGACCAAAACGAGGCGTCGAAACCAAAACAGAAAATAGATCACTCCTTTGTGTTCAGAAGCATGTGCTTGTCAACATAAGGTCGTGTCCGGTATATGGTGGTGGACTGGACAGGAGCGGCGCCACGGATTTTTGTCGGGGGGGGGGGCAAGTCGAAATTTAAAGGGCCTCCATCTGAGAGGGGGCCTCCATTTGAAAAGGGGCCTTTGACTACCATAGGGCTCCTCTCACCTTCCCTCTGGCTTCCAGAGGGCCGCTTCTGGTCTTCAGGGGCACCTCTGACCTCCATATAGGACCCTCTGGACTACAGGGGACCAGGGGCGTAGACAGGATTTCTCCCAGGGGGGGGATGGGATCAGAGGGACTCTCGTAGCCAAGGGGCCCACATAATTAAAATAGTACATTATGTGGTATGTTGTGATAAATAACTTTCCACAACGAACATTTTTATTTTTATTTTTGGGAGTCAAAACACAAAATGTTGAAAATCCTCGATAGCCATTTCAATATAATGTTATTTCCTTTCTTTCGGCTTTTTTATTTGCAATTTGCTTCAAAACTAAATTGTCTACGATTTGTCAACCATTTATGTTTTTCCACCAAAAATGGCATGACTTGACGTGATTAAAACGTTATTATCTCCCAAAGTACTACACGATTGTCATATAAATGTTGTGATAAGACGGCAAATAGATGCAGCATTAGGTACTAAAAGGTTGACTTCGATATCTATCATTGTTTTCAAGTTATTGAGAAAATCAGGGAGGGGGGGGGGCAGATTCTGCCACCTCCAGAGGGGGGCGGGTTAATCAAAATAATATCCTGAATCTTCAATTCGGATTGAGAAAACAACACATTACGTTCATGCCGATTGTCACATGTGCGATGAAGTTTACAAAATCTCTACAAAATAACGAAATAGCATGCTTCTTATTTCTTGATTTACAGAAAGCTTCGGATACCGTTTGCTTATAAATTTTATTGAAAAAATACACCACATTGTGATACGAGAGGGGTTTCTACAACACGATAGAGTCAAGTCTTAACACGCGCCCTGGAAGGCCTCTGATAATTGGGTGCCGGACGAAAAGTCGAATGGCAAAAAGTAAACGGATGTTAAGTAAAGGGACATTTAGTCAATAATAAAAAGTCAAAAGTCCTAAAAGTCGGCGGGTAAAAAGTCGACGTGGAAAAAAGTAAACGGTGAAAAAGTCAAACGGATAAAAAGTCAATTGACGAAAAGTCAACAGGGTAAAAAGTCAACTGTCAAAAAGTCGACATGGAAAAAAGTCGACGGACCAAAAGTCAAACGGATAAAAAGTCAAGTGACAAAAAGTCAACAGGGTAAAAAGTCAACAGACGAAAAGGCAAAAGGGTAAAAAGTCAAAAGATAAAAAGTAAACGGACGGAAAGTCAAGAGGTAAAAAGTCGACGTCCCTAAAAGTCAAAAGACGAAAAGTCGAAATGGTAAAAAGTCAACGTCGCTGAAAGTCGAAAGATGAAAAGTAGAAATTGTAAAAAGTCAACGTCACTAAAAGTCGAAAGATGAAAAGTAAAAAAACGTAAAAAGTCGAGATGGAAAAAAACGTAAAAAGTCAAATAGCAAAAAGTCGACGTCGATTAAAGTCGAAAGATGAAGAGTAAAAAGGTAAAAAGTCGAAATGGCAAAACGTCACTGACGATAATCAGTTCATTTGGCCCATTCAATTTTCGTCTTGACTACCCGTTCATTCAATTCTTTTCTTTGGACTATCCGACTATTAACCCGCCATTGACTGGGGGGGGGGGGGCGTTTAACCCCCCCCCCCTGATGAATTTTCGCAATAACTCAGAAACCAATAGGGCTATCAACGTGAAACTTCGGGTACCTTCTTCGAAATCACGTTACCTGCCTCCGCCACTGTGCAGTTGACGAGACGCGACGACGCGCCGCAGCCGACTCGGTCGGTCACACAAACGCCGATTGGCTGAAATCTGATCTGCAGGTGCTCCAATGCCTCTATGGCGAGGATTCCCATGAGGCTCTAGTAACATTTCCATGAACCGGATCGGCCTGACCGTACATGGTGGCTGGGGAAGGGGTTACTATGTTAACATTTTACTCATGCGACTTTTATGCTATGCTAGTGACTTATATCTACTTGACTTTTATTTTTGACTTTTGGCGTGTTGACTTTTTGCCACGTTGACTTTTTACTCATTCGACTTTTTGCGATTTACTTTTATTGATTCAACTTGTTACGATTTGACTTTTTGCGCGTTGACTTTTTGCCACGTCGACTCTTCCTATTGACTTTTAGCTATGGGGCTTTTTACAATTTGACTTTTGGCGTGTTGACTTTTTGCCATGTTGACTTTTTACCTTTTCGACTTTTTACCTTTCGACTTTTTATCTTCCGACTTTTTATCTTTCGACTTTTATCTATACGACCTTTTACTATTCGACTTTTAGCGTTTTGACTTTTTGCCATGTTGACTTTTTACCTTTTCGACTTTTTATCTTTCGACTTTTATCCATACGACTTTTTACTATTCGACTTTTAGCGTGTTGACTTTTTGCCATGTTGACATTTTACCTTTTCGACTTTTTATCTTTCGACTTTTATCTATACGACTTTTTACTATTCTACTTTTAGCGTGTTGACTTTTTGCCATGTTGACTTTTTACCTTTTCGACTTTTTATCTTTCGACTTTTAGCGATGTCGAATTTCTACCCCTTGACTTTTCGTCCCTTGACTTTCCGTCCGTTTACTTTTTATCTTTTGACTTTTTACCCTGGAATCCTGATAATTACACGCCTTGGTGGTGGTGGTGGGGTGGGGAGGGATTCCGCCCCCCCCCCCCCCTAAGATCTCGAAAACCAAGCAACGTAGCGACAAGCGGAAAAGGCGTTAGATAGCTCGAGACAAGTTCTATGGAAGGTATATGTATTTTTTAGGTCAGGTCAATATTGAGGTCACCAGAGGTCATCAAAGGTCAGATTTACCAGTTTTAGGACTTCGCTCGAGAAACCCTCAAATATCGCGGGAACTATGATAGCTAGAAACAAACGAAAAAAAGCAATCGAAAGCTCTTGAAATATTTAATCGCCATCTGTGTCCTCACATTTGAGCTCAGGTCAATATGTTAGGCTCCCGAGGTCATCAAATGTAAAAAAGAAACAGTTTTACGCAAATAACTTTTTACCTGATGAAGATAAGGCACCATTTTTGTTTACGCCATCGTGTTTGTCTCGTCAAAGCGCTGCTAATTCAAAATCGTAGAAAGATAAACATTTCCACTGGGGGGTCGCTCAGGAAAGTACGGGCCAACGTGTTTGTCCGGATGTGTGTCCAGACGAGATCTTTGGCCACCTCTGCAGGTCGACGCTGCGGTTATTGGGTCGGAAGATAACCAGGGGGACGAAAAACGCCACCCCACCCAATGGTGTTCGGCCAATTCGAGAAGAAAAAAAAACACCATAGTGTGTCTCGCCGTCCTGACAAACAGCACCTCCGAGGAATTTGGTTTCAAGGTCATAGGTCAAGGTCAAGGTCACTTTGAAAAACATTATACCCTCTTAAATCTGTATTTATCAACCGATTTGAGAAAAAACAACACCATAGTGTGTCTCGCCGTCCCGACAAACAGCACCTCCGAGGAATTTGGTTGCAATGCCATAGGCCAAGGTCAATGTCACTTTCAAAAACGGTGTACCCTCTTAAATGTTGATTTATCAACCGATTCGAGAAAAACCAACACCATAGTGTAGTATATTTAAGAGGGTACACCGTTTTTCAAGGTGACCTTGACCTTGCCCTATGACCTTGAAACAAAATGTATCGGAGGTGCGGTTTGTCGGGACGACGAGACCCACTTTGGTGTTGTTTTTCTCGAATCGGTTGATAAATAAAGATCTAATAGGGTACACCGTTTTTTCAAAGTGACCTTGACCTTGACCTATGAATTTGAAACAAAATTTCTCGGAGTTGCTGTTTTTCGGGACAGCGGCTCACTAAGGTGTTGGATTTTCTCGAATCGGTTGATAAATAAAGATTTAAAGGGACTGTCCCACTTTCCCAAAAGTTGTCAAATGTACGCCGCTTGTGGTGCAAAATATGAAGTAATTGCTGTCGAACACGATTATGACATTTGTATCTCGCAAACAGTGATCAATTTCATAAAAGTTAAGTTTTAATATTTGGGTTGATGACGTCATATTGAACTCTAGAGAGCTACACATAAATCCTTTACGCTGCCAAAGTATGGGGACAATTATTTCGAGACAATTCTGGCGCTTCGAATACAAAACAAACAAATTCCAAACCATTGAAACGTAGCAAATATCTCCATGGTTCACCCTAAAACAAGTCGACTATCATTAACAGTTGGGTAAAGAGAGACGACGCTGTCGGTTTAGAGGCCCTATTCAAATACACTTGGGCTTTATTTTTTTACGGATGTCAAAATCAAGCTCGAATATCTTTTTAATTAGATCATTGTGGTTGTTTAAACTGCTACCATACTCAATTTCAATGCCAAGCCATCAAAATGAATATCTCAACTCAAATATAATGTTAAGGTGGGATAGTCCCTTTAAGAGGGTGACACCGTTTTTAAAAGTGACCTTGACTTTGACCTATGATCTTGAAACCAAATTCCTCGGAGGTGCTGTTTGTCGGGACGATGAGACACACGATGGTGTTGGTTTTGCTCGAATCGGTTGATAAATAATTATTTAAGAGGATACACTGTTTTTCAAAGTGACCTTGGCCTTGAAACAATATTCCTCGGAGGTGCTGTTTTTCGGGACGGCGAGACACGCTATGGTGCTGCTTTTTCTTGAATCGGTTGATAAATAAAGATTTTAGAGGGTACACAGTTTCGTGAACTTTGATGACCCCTAAAGGTCAAACTAGGCCAGCTATCGAAAAATCATAAACTCGAATATCTCGGCGAGATTGACCTACATACTGATTTTGAGCCAAATCGGAACTCGACACTGAAAACGAATACGAATACGACGCTAACTGCAGGGGTGGTAAAGTGTTCCGTCCTTATGGATAAGGTCGGGGACAAAATGCTCCTTCTCATGAAGTACTCGGGGGTCAAAATGCCAGCAAAAATCATGACTATGTCATTTCTGTGAAAATTTACTAAGCGATCATGTCCTTAGAAATACTGATCGTCAACACAACTTCAGATGTATTATTCACTTGAAGGAAATAGTTCACCTTGGAAATTGTTTACCAAACACGATTTGATGATATTTTTTAATACAATTTATTTTTATATTGTCAAAAATGGCCTTATATCGCGCCGATTCAGGACAGAAGGCCGTACATTTGTATTGTTTATCAAAACTATATGCATACTCTCTGAGTCAGAGTCCTGACGTCACGCGAATGTAAACAATGGTTCAGCCAATCAGATTCGAAAGTAGTCGCGTAAGGATAGACTCGCATTGGAGATGTGCCAACCGGCGGCCGGCGGTTCGCTTGCTAGCACCAGCTGCAAGCTGATTGGCTGATGGTATAACCTCTGCCCGGGCTAGAACCAGTACAACATTCTTTCGCCAGCACCGCATTCCTTCGCCAAAAAATCAAATATATTCGGCTAGAAAGTCTTTTCAGTCAAAACAAACTTGCATATAGGGGTTTCCCAACACGGGCTACAAAACTGATATCTCAGTTTAAAACTAATGTTGAAGGTGAACTATTTCCTTTAATCATCATATTCATCACGTCAATATGTATGTACATTTACTTCATCAGCTTTCCAATGCTGGTAAGTTTGAAGACCTGCGACCAAAACTATCGGAGTTATTGCGAGATTTCCAAGTGGATAAATTTTTTATGGAACACCCTGTGTACCGATACAATAGATCAGCATCAATCAATATAATGAAGATAGGTATTTAAGCAGGGGCGTAGGAACTATGTTCAAATTGGGGGGGGGGGGGCAGGAGGCATTCTGAAGTCGATTCTTTCCATGCAACGCCCATAGGCGTAATGTTAAAATAAAATAAAAATGTTGGGGGGGGGGGGCGGCTGCTCCCTCCCCTCCTGTTGCTACGCCTATGTTAATTTAAGTCATACATGCACATTGTCTAGTACTTTGTATGTAGGGTATAGGTATACCAATTTTAGTAAATTAGGTAAAATTTCCATAGCATAGGTATCGCATGCCTTAAAATATGGGATATAAGTTGCTGTCGGCTGTGTCAACTCAGAAAGCACCGGAAAAATAGATTCAATGCACTGTGTCATGCCTGTGCTTATTTTACATTGCTCGTTGAAACGATCTGATCACATACCTGTGTGGCTCCCCGCTTCAGCGCCATCTGCTACACCCCGCGCAGTGCTGCACCAGTCCAAATACCGCTCACTCAGCTCGCTCGCCAATTTGGATCCGTTCAGTGCCGCTGTGTGGTGAGTGGAGACTGACAGAGCTGAATTTCTCGCCGTCCAGCCGGCATATCACGTGCGTTTGTTGCCGAGGGGCTGCGCTGCCTGCCGGCGTGATCGACCACACGACCGCTTCACGCCGTCACCATGGAGACGGCGGCGTCAGCGCTACCCCGTAATTACTGTAAAGGTTAGGTCAGGTTCGATTATGTTATAACAATTGTTCCCTACCACACCCGGAAAACGAACGTCAGTTGTCTACGAGACCCCCCCCCCCCCCCCCCCCCCCCCCATCTCCCCGGTAGTGCCGCAGCGCAGCGAGCGCCTGGCGTAAATCAGTTGTCCGATGTATTTACGCGTCAGCGCTACCAAAGATTCTTTACTAATAAGGTTTGTTCACTAGGGGAATCGAACCGCCGCAGTGACGTCACTATTTGGCAGGAATATTCCTTCATATGGTAACAGTTAAATAATACGTTCTTGACGCAGATAATACAACAACGAAATGAGATTTCTATTTGTTTTCCTAAGGCTTGTCGGTGGTGGCAAAAGATAAAAATAGATCAGATAACAACATGAGTGACGTGAAACTTGAAAGACCGTGATTAAATTACGTTGGAAAGGCCCATGTTGATGTTCTGGGCATTTTGCTGAGAGCTATTAAATATAGGTTCATGCAGAATATTAAATCCAGGATGTTCATCCAAGAACTCAGTTTTCCAATGTGTTTGTTTTTGTTTGATCATAACCTTAACCCTATTTGTAACAGGGGGGGCGGATTCCGCCCCCCCCCCCCTCATGTTTTTCGCAGATATCTCCAGAACGGCTGGGAGCAGGCCCATGAAATTTTGGGACTTTTCATAGAATTGAACTCCGCATTTGGAGTCAAAATTTTGAATTCTTAACTTGAACAGAGGCGGTTCCAGGGCACAGTTTTGGGTGGGTTCGGAGGCGACATTTGGCGAAAATACGTAAATGCGATCTTCACGGTTTCTTCCTAACTGTATCAAGTATGAAGGAGTTACATCGGCTTACCGTGATTGCAACAAGTTCAAATTAGATGATGTTAATTAAATATCATACAAAATTGCATGGCAGAGGCGGTTTCAGGGGCTTGAAAAGGGGGGGGGGGGGGTTTCCAGGAAGTATTCAATGCTTGGCGGGAAGCCAATAGAGCAATGTAAGGGGCATTTATAGCTATCAAGATGTAAAAGAAAGCTTCTGCTTCCATTATTTGCATAATTTATTACATATAGAGTTTCAGGGGCGTGTTCAGGAACATGAAAAGGGGGTGACTGGCATGGTGATGACGATATGCCAGCGATAACGGCGCAATATACGTTTAGCTTATAATAATATATGCACATATGAGACCAGAAAAGGGAATAAAGTCATGTTTTGCAGAGGCGCGCTCAGGAATGGAAGAAAGGGGATCATATTATTGCAAGGAAACTAAGAGGCATGGGCGTACAATGACATAACATACTGCGGTTTTCGGATGAAACACGCACCACAGGCTACTCTACGAACGATTATAAGATAATAGGCGAGTCCAGGTAGGGTAAAAAGGGGGGTAAGCAATGTTAATTGAAGTTGTAAGTGAAATAGTCACTGTTGACTAGTTAGTATCATAATAGCGGATAATATACTTATCAAAAGGCCTTGCGCCGCCCTAGTTTGGATCCTGGATACGCCTATGATGAAGTACAACATGCAAAAAGGAACTATCTATGATCAGTAACATATTTATAGTGCTGGGTAGCAACTTGTCTGCGGTTAATATTTTTCCCAATTGTACCCCCCTTTTTCACTAACCTGGTACCGCCTATGGCAAAAAAATATGATTTATAACTGGTTTTTTCTAATGTCTCAATCACATACCATTTCATTTATCAAAAAAACAACATCAAAAAATGGTTTTATGACGCATTTACTTCACCCCCATATTGAGTGACCTGCACACGCCTATGATTTTTGAATTTTCAAACATCACCGTCATATATCAATTTCCGATTCAATCTCTATCGATTCCTATTAGTTGTGTTAAAATCGGTCGATAAACATGAAAGCTATGTTGGATCAAAAATACCACTAAAATTTGTAGTTTTTGCCCCCCTGTTGCCCCCCTATCCCAAATTTATATTTGTGTATTATTTATAAATGTAGATCGTGTTGAGGGGAACCAAACACCGTTTCATTTTTGAAAATCGGACGGGTAGATCTCGAGATCTCCGGGGGGGCGGAATCCGCCCCCCCCCCCCCCCCTGTTACAAATAGGGGTAGCCAGGAGCCTGTTACAAATAGGGTTAAGCATTGGTTCAGCAGTTTTCCTATATTTGTTTTTACATTTGAATGCAATGTTAAGCATTGGTTCAGCATGTTGTATCATTCAAATATGTTCTTAGTATGACATGTCTGCCTATGACAGTAGGCTGTTTTCCTTTATTTTTTATATCCGTTGTAAGAGCTGCAAGGGAAGGGATTGCGCCACTGGATCGCTCGCTGGTCCAGCACACAGCTGAACCTCCGGAGGTTGTGATTAGCAATATATTTGGAGTTAGGTTGTTTTGCACTTGATGATTTCACGAGTCAGTTAGGGGTGCATTAAGATAGTGGTTAGAGTACTTGTCTCATGAGGTAATTTGGGAAGTTAAGCTGGTACTTGGCCCTTGAGTGCCGAACAACAGTTGTGACTTGTGCCCCATACTCTAATGGTCCCCTGAGATACACAGAGGGCCCTCTGAGATGCGTAGAGGGCCCCCTGAGGTTTACGGAGGGCACCTTAAGATACACAGAGGGCCCACTGAGATCGACCGAAGGCCCACTGAAATGCACCGAGGGCTGCTTGAGATGCACCGAGTGTCCCTAAGATCAACTGAGGGCCCCTGAGATCGACTGAGGCCCCCTGAGATGCACCCAGGGCTCCCTGTGGTGCACAAAGGGCCCCCTAAGATCAACCGAGGGCCCCTGAGATCAAACGAGGGCCCCTGAGATTCACTGAAGACCTCTGAGATCGACCGAGGGCCCCTAATATCGACTGAGGGCCCCTGATATCGAGCGAGGGTTCCTGAGATCGAGCGAGGGCCCCCTGGTCGGTTTCAGAGGTCCCTCAGTCGTTCTCAGGGGCCTTCGGTGCATTTCAGGAGCCCTCAGTGTATCTCAGGCGCCCTCGGTCGATCTCAGTGGGCCCTCGTTCGATCTCAGTGGGCCCTCGGTGTATCTCAGGGGGCCCTCGTTCGATCTCAAAGGGCCCTCGGTCGATCTCAGCTAGGGCTCCTGAGATCGACTGACCGTCCACTGAGATGCACGGAGGGCCCTGATATATATCGAGGGTCCCTGAGATCGACCGAGGTCCCCCTGAGATCGACCAAGGGCCCCCTGAGATCGAACAAGGGACCCCTGAGATACACCGAGGGCCCACTCAGATTGACCGAGGGCCAAATCAGATCGACCGAGGGGCCCCTGAGATAAACCGCGGGCCCATGAGATCAACCGAGGGCCCCTGAGATCGACCGACCACCCACTGAGATGCACTTAGGGCGCCGGAGATACACCGAGGGCCCTGAGATACACCGAGGGCCCCTGAGATACACAACGGGCCCCCTGAGATGCACCGAGGGCCCTCTGAGATACACCGAGGGCCCTCTCAAATCGACCGAGGGCCCCTGAGCTCGACCGAGGGCCCCTGAGCCCGACCGAGGGCCCCTGAGCCCGACCGAGGGCCCCTGAGATCGACCGAGAGACCCCTGAGATGCACCGAGTGTTCCCTGAGATACACAGAGGGCCCTCTGAGATGCGCCGAGGGCCCCCTGAGATGTACGGAGGGCCCCCTGAAATACACCGAGGGCCTCCTCAAATCGACCTGACATCGACCGAGGGCCCCCTGAAATACAACGAGGGTATCAACGAGGATATCAGGTGTACCCCACAGAACTTCATGCGTCGCTCGCTGATGTTTGAAACATGCATTGGCCCTGTTAAGTATGTATATCTTCCGTAACCCGCCGGGGCACCCGACTGGCACACGAAGTCACCTCGTTCGGTCTCGCATTGCTGGCGCACCAGTGCACCAAGCGCAATCCTGGCCGCTGATATCGCTGGCATGGGGCCGCCTATATAGCTCTAAATTTTGGGTAGCAGTTCCACACCGTTCACGATTGTATTGCGCCGTGCCGTGCCCCGCGCCGTGCCAGTGCTCAGCGCCACCTTC
>JAXIVJ010004794.1:62500-79608 GCA_036785665.1 Chirona hameri
GACATTTGCGAAGACATTCGTAAGTTGTAACACAGTCACAAAGCATCATCATTAGTGAAATATGTTGTGCAAAGGTCATAGACAATAGCAATAGATCAGAAACCAATAAAGCTATCAAGCTCCAAGCAAGTTTAACCAGCATTAACTTGTTCGCTCCTGTAGCTCAGACGGTAGAGCGCTGAGCTTTAGACGGTAGACCTCACTCAGTGTGGCAGGCCGGGTAAAAAGTCACTTCGGCACTCGCTATTTGTCCCTGGCTAGGATGGCCTGCGGCTGGGGGCAGCGGTCGCACTCGTCGCACACGCACAGGGCAGGTGACGTCAGAGTGCGGGGCGGACCTTGTCCAGGTATGTTCGTGTCCGCAAAACTTTCGCTTCTAAATTCTGTCAGTTACCAGGAATTGCGAGGTCCGATGGTTGGGTCAGGGGCTCAGGGCCTGTGCAATAAACTCTGCTTAGCGCGAAACCTGACGTCGAAAATTATTTCACTAAAATAATTCGGACTTAATTTATACAAAAAGTATTTCAATCTAATAAAAATGTTGATAACTTCTTTTATGATACTGCAAATTCAGCGACGTCACAATCTACGAGTTAGATGACAACTAAGTTAAACGTAAAATAAGCCGTAAAAATATAGGCATACAAACTCAAAGAATACCACACCGCTCAAAAATAACACACTGCTTTTGCTGCAAAACATTTCTTGAATTTTCAAAACGTTTGTGACAAACAGTATTCACGTCTCGACTGAGGAGCAAGATTTGCCCTCAGCCATCTTCGGCTGAGACGCCAATCAACGGCGAGTTGAATCAATAATATATGGCGCCTTAATTGCAGGGAAACAGGGAAACGGTAATCTAACCACCGATCCATAAGACGGTAGAATTTAGCAATAAGGTTATCCTCAGCTATATAAGATATCAATGAGATACCCATTACCATCAGCAACATCTGGTCTGCAGGGCAGCGCCATGTATTTGTGTCGGGGAGGGGCAAACCGAAGACCCTTCATTGCAAACCGAAGGCCGAAGGCCCCATTTGAGAAAGGGACTTCCCGGCAATTTTCGTGGGGGCCTCGTCAAAAATATTTCCGACTGCCTTTCTAGGGGCTTTCTCGGATTATTTTGTGGTTGTAGAAGCCTCCTCGGAAGTATATCATGAACAGCTTTCCCGGTTATTGTCGTAGGGGCCTATGTGGAGTCTATATCGGTTGTCTTCTTAGGGGAATTTTAGGAGCTTATCTCGGCGTCTTTTCGCGGCCTTCTTGGTGCTTGTGTCGGCCATCTCTTTAGGGGATATTTGGAGCTTGTGTGGGTTGTTTTTAGGGTCTTCTTGGAGTTGGCCTCAATTGTCTTTTTAAGGGCCTCCTTGGACCTTGTCACGTTTATCTTGAATATGCCTCCTCGAACATCTCTTGGTTGTTATTTCAAGGAGCGACTCGAAGCTCATTCCAATTGTCTATGTATTTAGGGACTGCTCGGTATTTAGGTATATTTGCGAGGGCCTCCCTTTGTTTTATGGGGCCTCCTTAAGACCGGGGCGCAATGTTTGCCCGCCCCCTGCCCCTCCCCCGCAATGGCGCCGCCCCCAGTTATGCTACGAAATACCTTGCGTAGTAGTTACGTTATTTTAATATTGTTTTCGGTAGTACGCTACGAAATACTTCAATTACGCTACGGAACGATTTCTTGAGCTACGGGTTACCAAAAACCATACCGTAGCGTAACGTAGGCCATCACTGCCTTCCGCACGTTCCGCACGGTGCGGAAGGAGAGTCGCCCCCCCTGCAAAATTTTCGCCAATATTGGCGACGCCCATGTCAATCGGGTGGCGGCCCTCAAGGCAATGACCTGGTCCTTTGTGAATTTCTGTGCACGCCACTGTCCAGAGGTCATCAAACGTCAAAAAATATATTTTTGGCAAGACTGTTTTTCGCAAATAACTCTTGACCTAATCAAGATAAGGAAACAAATTACGCCATCGTTTTTGTCTCGTAAGGCGTTTCGATTCATATTCATGTTGACCAGGTTAGGTTAACTTATAAATTCGACCTCAGGTCAAGGTCAAGTGGTGACCCAAGTAGGTCATGTTTCATAGTGGGAGACGTGTCTCCACGCGACAAACATATTGGTGCTAGTTTCACTTATCTATATGCATTCTGTCGATAGTTATTGACACACAGGTGTTGGCGACCTCTGATGACCTCGGCTGACCCTGCAGGGGTCGCTGAGCAAAAGGCGAACCTGTATGATCAATAATGACCTATGATAACATGATCCAGAAAGAATTGGATTGATATCATCCGTATCCTCGGAATCGGAAGTATTTGAATATTGCCCCGTTGACTTATAATGAGAAGGTCACGAAATTGACCCGACCTTAGGTCACCGATATAAAAAAAAATCAGAGATTTACAAATTGTAGGTATCTATGACCTTATGAAATCCTGTAAGTTTAAAACCGATCGGCCAACAACTGTGGCTGTGGTACGACGGCAAACTTGTTTTGGAGGTGGGGTCACATGACCTGGCCTGGTGACCTGAGCTGAGAGGACCCGAGATCAAGAATTACACACAATGTTGGTAATTGATGCGCGAACAGCTGTGCCAAAAATGGCGGCGCTGCGCGCCGCCGTGTTTTCGCTATCCTTGAAAAACCTTAGGGGGAGCGTCTAAACGCCCCCCAGTACGGCGAGGGTTAAGTTGCTTCGGGCGGCCTTCATTAGCAAAAACTCATCAGATACTGAAAACAATATCACTGAAAACTTGGCGAATGGGTCCGATGAGGAAATCAATGGTGTAAACTTGACGTGTTTTCCATTGACATTTATTCAGGTCTTTCATGTTGTTATTCCGACGTATGTTTGCACCTGCTCCTTGGACGGTGGCCGTTGGGCCCCCTTGAAACAGGGAGGCCCCTGAGATAGGGAGGCCCCCTGGGTAGCTGCCCCCCACTTTTTATGACGTTCCTACGCCTATGGAATCAGATATACCAACTTTGAATATTTTGAAGCTCAAGACCTGGACCTTTAAAACAAATTGCGCCGCACCGCGGCGCAAATTTTTTGAGTTCTATGCCCTGGATACAGGGGCGCAGCCAGGGCACAGGGGGCACGTGCCCCTCCCCATTGGGTCGAGGGGCCCGGAGGGCCCCTCGGCCCAATGGGAGAAGGCCTCGGCCCCTCAGCCCAACCCCTATGATAAGTATCGACGTAAAACTTACAGTTCCCTATGCTACATTAATTATACGTCTTTTCACACAAGTTCAATGAAATTGATGTAGCACTTTGGGAGATAATGACGTTTTAATGACGTCATGTCACACCATTTTTGGTCGAAAAACGATAAATGTTTGACAAGTCGTAGAAAATCGAGTTTTGAAGCAGATTGTAAATAAAAAAACGTCAAAAGAAAGGAAAGGTCAAAGAAAATTAAAAAAAGTATTATTAAGCATTTTTTTCAGGAAACTTTTCACATTTTTTTTTGTTCTTGAAGATATGAAAAACTGAATATATATGAGTCAACCATGTATGGACGATACCCAAACCAAATTTCAGCAATATATATATTGACTTATGGCTCCCTAAGTATAAGTAACTCATGACGTAATTTTTCTAAGTTACGTTTTGTTTTGCCTTTATTGACCAGATACAGACAAATAAATGCCACCAATGTTTTTCTGAGACAAAACTGTCTAGAGACATGCCTTTTTTACTAATATTAAGTTTTTTGTGTCCTTTAAGGGGAAATCATTTTTGTAAAAATTAAACAGTATGCCCACCGTATAGTACGTCAAAAACAACCCACTAAGGTATTTTTCTCTAATTTTTCAAAAATATATTACTTTGATGTCTCGGCATACATGAGGGAGTATAAGGAATACAAATATTTTTTGGAAAAATCCGATTTTCTTAGATTAATCCATTTCAAATTTTGGCCTTATGTGGCCTGACCTTGACCGTATATGGTGCCAGGTTGTGGAAATGGCTGCTACTATCAAATTCTACGTGTGAAATAACCCATAAAACATGTGTCGCATGACTTTCGTAGACCTCTTGCCAAAAGTGACCTTTTGTGACCTGATCCTTGACCTTTGCTTACAATTTCACTTTTTCCTAATGCGCGAGATGCATTATACCTTTGAGAGTACTTTGTGGGATAATAGTATCAATCTAAGGCTTTGGATGGAAAGTATGGCCCAACAACTATAATACCTTAATTTTGACTTGACCTGGCCGTGACCTGAGATGTGATCTTATTTTGAAAATGTATCGTAAGTGTTAGATCCGGCTTATTGAAAGCTTTTGATTACGGCCTTGCGCGTCTCGCTGCGGTTATTGGTTCGGAATATAACGAGGGGGCAGAATCTGCCACCCCCCCCCCCCCCCCCCCCAGCCGTGTTCGACCGAATACCCCAGCGGGGCGCGGGCTAATTTGTCTTTTAAAATCAGAAACTGTGTCAATTTTTGGGCGAATTAGGGCGTTTTGGGGCATCTCAGCTTTGCCCCCCCCCCCCCCCCCCCCCCCCCTCCCCCTGCTGGATCTGCCAGTGGCCATAAACTAAGACAAGCTACTTGAAAATCCCGTGAGCGCTCAACATTTCCAACGGAAGTTTAAGGTTGCTATTTTCTGAAGTTGTGTTTCCAAACTTTTCGGGAACCAAGGGAACCAAATTTTGCAGGTGAAATCGGACACGCTTAATCGAACGATACACACCAAAAACTCTATATTGGCCTGCGAGGTGGCAATTTCCCTTTAAGTTGCTTTTTAAATACTCCGGAGGTGGCAATATCCCTTTAAGAATGCATCTGACAAACACGTTCCTCATACATAATTGTCACATGCCAGACGGAGTCGGCAAAATTTAACTTACTCCGACTCCGGCAAAAATTATCGACTTCAATAGACTCAGATTACGATTCCGAGTCTGCAAGACTGCTTCCGACCGACCAATGACTCTCTCAGCCCGTTTAAGGGCTCTCCAGAATGGCCGAGAGCTTTCTCAGACTTGCACAGGGCCCTCTTAGGTCTGACAATGACCCTCTAAGACAAGCATAAGGCCCTCTCAGAACAGACGGTGGTCATCTCTGGTCGACCGATGATCCTCTCAAAGAAGCGGATGGTCCTCTCTTAGGGACTTAGGGATCTCTTAGGCCGGAAAAGCGCCCCCCCCCCCCCCCCATTGGACGATTAAGGATCCTTTCAAACTGGTAAACATACCTTTCAGACAGGCATAGGGCCCTCTCAGGCATAACAAAGGTCATTTCAAAACGACAAGCAGCCTAAGGCGCTAAGGCCTGGAAAATACTGTACCAAACCAACTGAGGCCCCTCTCAGACCGCCGGGTTCTTTCCGGCCTAGGCAATGGCCCTCTAAGACCAGTCTGGGGCCCGCTCAGACCTGGCAAGAGCCACTCGAGCCGACCGATGGCCCCCTCAGGCCGACTGAGTTCTCATTCAGGCCAACAAAGGGCTCCCTCAAGCCGACCAAGGGACCCTCAAGTCGACCGAGAGTCCCCTAAGGCCGACAGAAGAGTCCCACAGGCACACTAGGGAACCCTTTAGGCCGACCGAGGGCCAATCAGGCCGACTAAGGGCCCCTCGGGCCAAACGAAGGCCTCCTCAAGCTGACCGAAGGCCCCTGAGACCGTAAAAGCACCTCCTGAAACTGGCCGAAGGCACCTTAGGCCAAAAAAGGGCCCTTTTCAAGTCGACTAAGACGACCGAGGGGCCTTCAAGCCGACCGAGAGCCGCCTGAGGCCGTCAGAGGACCCTCTCAAGCAGACCAATGGCCCATTCAGGCCGCCTGAGAGCCCCTCAGGCCGACCAAGGAACTCTCAGACCGAAAACAAACTTCAAGCTGGCTGAGGTCCCTTCAGACCGAACAAGAGCCACTCAGGCCGACCGAGGGCCAATCAGGCCGACCGAGGGCCTCATACCAACTGAAGGCCCCCTCAAGCTGTCCGAGGGCCCCTCACGCCGACCGATGGCCCACTCAGGCATACCGAGGGCCATTCAGGCTAAGCGAGAGCCACTCAGGCTAACCGAGGGCCCCTAGGACCACTCAGGGCCCCTCACGCCGACCGGGTCCCCTCAGGTATACCGAGGGCCACTAAGGCCGCCTGAGGTACCCTCAAGCCGACAAAGGGTCCTTCAGGCCGACAAACAGCCCCTTAGACCGAACAAAAGCTCCTCAGACCGACCAAGGGCCCCCTCAAGCCGGCCGAGGTTCCCTCAAGCCGATCGATGGCCCCTCAGGCCAACCGAGCTCCCACCCAGGCCGACAGAGCCCCCCCCCCCCCCCCTCCGCAGGCCGAAGCAGAGCTCGTCAGTCCGACTGGACACCCCTCAGGCCAACCAAGGGCCCCTCAAGCCGGCCGAGGTTCCCTCAAGCCGCCCGAGGGCCATCAGGCCGATCAGGCCAGCAGGGGAACCCTCAGGCCAAACAATGGCTCCTTGGCCGACTGGAACCCCCTCGGGTGGACGAAGGACTCCCTCAAGTCGACGGAGTGCCCCCTCAGATCGACCGAGCTCCCCTCCAGGCCCAATGAGGCTCGCTCATGCTGACCGAGGGTTCGTTTGGTCAACCAAGGACCCCCTCAGGCCGACCTCGGTTAACCTCCTGGAAGAGCCATGGACCCCTAGCCCCCCTGGCTACGATGACTCCAGACCCGATGCCCTTGGCCCTTTGATGGCACGGTCCCTCGATGTTCCTTCGGATCAAACTATTATTTTAGCATGGATGTTGGATATTTAGGATATTGCAATACCAGAGAGCCAAAAAGGCTGCATAAAATATCAGCCTTATTTCAGGCAAACAATAAATTTACAACAAATTCCATTGAACACCATTTAAATAGAGCACTCCGATCGCTAATTCGTCATGCTCCACCTCCGCTATTCGCTAATCTGAACGTTTGAACCTTGTATCTACAGACTTGTTAGCAGAAGAGAATCCATGCTACCAACTTACCCATTATTTCATAATCGAAAAGCAGTCGCAGATGGAATCGCAATGCTCGTATACTTCTAAGATGGAATACTCCTCAGATGGAATCACATCTTGATATGATGAAATGCGCAAAATTCAAAACAGAACAATCTATACGGGTAGTCCTTGAAATTTTAGAGGGGCACATATTTTGGAAAACATTGGGGGGGGGGCGGAGCACCATTCGGGGGGCTCAGCTCAGCATTGGGCGGGGGGGGGCTCGGGCCCTCCCAAAGAGATATAAAGTTCCGCCCCTGGATCCAAGTCACATTTTTGTTATGTGACCTCTACGAGGTCAACTCAGGTGACCCAAGAGGTTACGTACTTTTTCTTCTTCTCTTCTCTTCAATAACTCTTTGACAAATGAAGGTAGAGTAATGGAGTTATCAACATTGTGTTTCGCTCGTCGAGACACGTTGATTGATGTAAAATTTGAACTTGATCTGACCTTGACCTGAGCACAGGACAGGTCAATTTTCGAATATGACCAAACTAGGTCATGATCATCCGATATATCATTCGATGCGTCTCGACAGAGAAACACAATGGTGAAAACTGTAAGTATCACTTTATCATGCGTATCCCAAAAGTTATTTCCTAAAAACAATTCCGCGATTTTGAGAATGTTTGACGTTCGATGGCCTTCCCTGGGCTAGCTATTGACCCGAGATCAAATCTGATGAAGCCTGAGTGACAACAAATTAAATTATCTTTCGTACTGGCGGATCCAGCCTCTCTCCGTAGAGGGGGGGGCATCTTTTTGTGTCAAAAGGTACCCCCATTTTCCCCCGCGGATTTGGGCCGGTCACCTTATTTTGGCATTCGAGCTAAGAAATTCACTTTTCAAATTCACAAAAATTGATTTCTTTTCTCCGAAAAAAAAACAGTTTGTCCTATTTTGGAGGGTAAAAACACAACATTTCGAATATTCGAGACGGCCATTTTGAAGAGAATGTCCTTTCTTTTCTTTTGGCGTTTGTATTTGCAATCTACTTCAAACTCTATTGTCTACGATTGTTTAAACACTTATCGTTTTCCCGCCAAAATGGCATGACATGGCGTCATTAAAACGTGATTATTTCCCACAATACTACATCAATTTAATTGGAATTTGGGTGAAAAAGCGTAGAATTGATGCAGCATAAGGTACTGAGAGTTTGACGTTGATGTCTATCACAGTTTTCAAGTTATTGAGAAAATCCGGGAGGGGGGCTGATTCTGCCCCCCCCCCCCCCCAACGGGGTGCGGGTTAAGTGTCACCGGGGCTGCTTGAATTGCTTCAGATGCGCTGTTTTGTCTATCATCGAAAGAAAGAGATACATACAAACTTAAAATTCAATCACTCGAGAGAAAAACAAACTTTCTTTGTCATGAAGTTTTCTCCTAAGATCATTGTTTTTCACGTTCAGTGCAGGGAACGCGCGAGGGGGGGGCATACTTGTACTGAATGCCCCTCTCAGATTCCTGTGGAGGGGGCGGGGGGCATTTGTCGCTGAGGCCCTCTGGACCCGCCAGCAATTATCGCCTAGGAGAGCCTCTCCCAGACACTTACCTGATGAAATTCATTTTCCCATTTGCCAAATTTGTATAAGCAATTGCGAAAGTTGAGTCATGCCGCGAAGCGGCGCGAAATTTCCCGGTTTTGTACTGTGGATAGCTGGATTTTGACTGCTGCAAAGACGATTTTACGATAAATTGGGAACGCGCGGGGGGGGGGGTATACTTGTATTGAAAGCCCCCCCCCCTACGATTCCTGCGGGGGAGGGATTTGCCCCTGATGCCCCCTGGATCCGCCAGTGATCTTTCGGACTTTTTTCTAGCGCGTCGCTACCTCTTTTTGTTCTCGAGATATAGACGGGTTTTGGTAAGGACACCCATTTATGGTCTACATTTTACCTTTGTTGACCTCAATGACCTAAATGACCTGACCTAAAATAATGACTTAGTACTTTCATTAGACCTTGTTTATTTCGAGTTATCTAACTTGTTTCTGTTTGTCGCTATTCGTTGCATGCCTTTTGAAATATTGTAGGGGCCCCAGTTTTCCACCCCCCCCCCCCCCCCCCCGGCGGTTCGAACTTGGTGCGGACCCCGTCTGTGCGTGAGTTAACCATTTTAAATGCACGCACAAGGCACCTTGAAGGTCCCAGCAGTAACACAATCAATACGAGGCAACGCGGAACGTATGGCCCTCAACATTTTACGTTGTCCCGATTGTTCACGTGTGTGCCATACTACATTGAAAACACATAAATTCGAGGTAATTCGCAGTCACTAATGTGTAGACTATG
This sequence comes from Chirona hameri, assembly GCA_036785665.1. Taxonomy (NCBI): domain Eukaryota; kingdom Metazoa; phylum Arthropoda; class Thecostraca; order Balanomorpha; family Balanidae; genus Chirona; species Chirona hameri. The sequence goes on from JAXIVJ010004794.1 coordinate 71,783, forward strand.
GAGTGCGGAGGGGCTTTACGCGAAACGATCCGTCGTAAGTTTGGAAACACAACTTCAGAAAATAGCAACCTTAAACTTCCGTTGAAAATGTTGAGCGCTCACGGGATTTTCAAGTAGCTTGTCTTAGTTTATGGCCACTGGCAGATCCAGCAGGGGGGGGGGGGGGGTGGGGGGGCAAAGCTGACTTGCCCCAAACCGCCCTAATTCGCCCAAAAATTGACACAATTTCTGATTTTAAATGACAAATTAACCCGCGCCCCGCTGGGGTATTCGGTCGAACACGCTGGGGGGGGGGGGGGGGATTCTGTCCCCTCGTTATATTCCGAACTAATAACCGCAGCGAGACGCGCAAGGCTGTAATCGAAAGCTCTCAATAAGCCGGATCTAACACTTACGATACATTTTCAAAATAAGGTCACATCTCAGGTCACGGACAGGTCAAGTCAAAATTAAGGTATTTTAGTTTTTGGGCCATACTTTCCATCCAAAGCCTTAGATTGAGACTATTATCCCGCAAAGTACTCTCAAAGGTATAATGCCTCTCCCGCATAAGGCAAAAGTGAAATTGTAAGCAAAGGTCAAGGATCAGGTCACAAAAGGTCACTTTTGGCAAGAGGTCTACGAAAGTCACGCGACACATGTTTTATGGGTTATTTTACACGTATAATTTGATAGTAGCAGCCATTTCCTCAACCTGACACCATATACGGTCAAGGTCAGGCCACATAAGGCCAAAATTTTTAATTGATTAATCTAAGTAAAAAAGGCATGTCTCTAGACCCAGTTTTGTCTCAGAAAAACAGTGGTGACATTTATTTGTCTGTATCTGGTCAATAAAAGCACATCACCTGGTAAATTGTTCCAATGGCTCACAGCCCTTCTACTGAAAAACGACTGTCTTAATCTAGTCCTGCTTTGTTTAACAATAAGTTTATACTGATGGCATCGCCCCTCTTTTCTCCCTATCAAAATCAAACAAGTTCTTTAAATACCCAATCTGTTGACCAGTTACAAACTTAAAAACTTCAATGAGATCCCCTCTCAATCTTCTGTATTTAAGTGAGAACATATCCAATGTTTTATGCCTATCTTCATATTCTAAATTACTAATACCGTTAACCATTTTCGTTGCCCGTTTGTGTACCCTTCTAGTAACCAACAATCTTTCTCATACATTGGAGACCAAGCTTGAACACAGTACTCTAAATGTGGTCTAAACAAATGCACAATACAGTTTAGTTATCACCTCAAGCACTTGAATAAGAAACATTCCTGTAAATGGCACCAAGCATTCTTAGCGCCTTTTTTTCTAGCTTTGGTTACCTGGTCAGACGCAGACAGCTTACTGTTAACTATTACCCCCTAGGTGCCTTTCCATTACCGTCTGTGACATATCCTGTCCCCCCCATTTCGTACGAAGTTCTTCTTTTTACTCGGCCTACATGCATAACTTTACATTTGTTAATATTAAATTCCATTTGCCATAGTTTCTGACCATTCAACCAACCTATCCAGATCCGACTGGAAAAGATCCTGGTCGTTATCTCTCCTAATTACCCTGAAAACTTTAAGATCGTCAGCACATTTTAACACTTTACTGTCTACACCATTTCTCGATTGTATTTATGAACATTACAAATAACAATGGTCCTAAAACTGAGCATTGAGGCCCACTACGCACATCTCTCCATTTATATTTGACCCCCATTTAGTAAAACTCTTTGCTGCCGTCCTGAGAGCCAAAACTCGATCCCATCAAGCGCCTTGCCGCTTATTCCGTGGCTTTTCAGTTGTAATCCTAATATTTTATGGGAACCTTATCAAAAGCTTTAACTAAATCAAGATACGCTACATCAAGCTGTTCACCCCTATCAAAACTATCGGTTGACACATCCAAAAACTGCAGAAGGTTGGTCAAACACGAATAACCCTTCCTGAAGCCATGCCGATTGTCCCCTAATTATTTTATATTCATCCAAAATATTCTACTATTTTATCCTTAATGATTTGATTCCAGTACTTTGCAAACTAAGGAGGTAAGACTGACAGGTCTATAATTTTCTACCTTACTTTTATCCCCCTTTTTAAATATTAGTTACACATTATTACACATTAGTAGTAGTACCCATAAGCTAGTACCATGAGGTTTACCAGAATGGGGCCGGTAATCGCATTTCGAAACGTGGCATCTAACGCCCATCCTCGTCGTGAGTGATTTTCTTGGCCTTAGCAACAAGTGGCTTAGTGTCAACGCAGTATCAAACTTAGTTTTTATAATTGCCATTAGCTTTCTCACGGTCTCGATGTGACGTTCCCCACTCCGTCGGTCTGCACCGCTCACGCCTCACCCTCCTCCCCCGCCCGACAGCTGACGGCCGATGCGAGGGGACGCTGGGTCCAGTGTGGTGTTAGATGCCCATTCGCATAAACACATTCCACTGTAGACTCATTACGTGTTAGAGTGAGTACGTCATCACCACGCTACTCCCTCCATCTAGCGGGTTTTCACTGCAACACACTGCACTGGGTTTCTCGACCAAAAGCTGACCTTCGCAGATCATGTGAACTCAATCGTCACCCAAAGCCAATCGAGCACTAGGTCTGCTCATTCGGATATTCCAGTCGGACTCCCCCCGGTGTAAAGCTGGATAAGCAAGCGGCTCTGGCTGCTTATAAACGCCAACGTTCGGTCGATTATTGAATACTGTTCAATCATATGGAGTGGTGCAGCCAGATGCCATCTCGTTCGCGTGGAGAGGGTGCAGCATACATTTTTGATGTGGCTTGCGCGTCATATGGCGTTCGATGACCGTCTCTCGCAAACTGTGATCTGCTGTCAGCATGCAATGTATCTCATTTAGGAACTCGGCGTGCGCAGTGTGATGTTCTATTTTGTGCAAACTATTCAAAGGCTTGATCTCTCATCATCACACCTTCTGGAGTGTTGCAAGCTCCATGCGCCAACAAGGCAAACTAGAATCGCGACAAGATCACTGTTCGATGTGCCATTCGCCAGAGTGATAACTGTATCGTCCGGACTGTTTGTGCGCATTCCTCGTTTCATCAATGATTTTCTAGGTTTTTCGCCAAGTTCCGACATTTTTTACGATACGCTAGGGCAGCTGAAACGGCAGATCTTGGCTTATGCATCAACTGTGAGACCCACCATGTGACGCATCATCGATGTAAGGTTGTTCCGGTTGGAAGTTGTATGTGCATACCTGATTGTTGATATGACTTCACCTGTAATTGGGAACATGCCTGTCGGTGATTGAAACACAAGTACAGAAATACAGAAAAAAAATAGTAGTTCCAAATATGACCGCGCCAGACAGTTTTGGATGTCGCAAGCTTGACTGCCACGGCTTTGTATGTGGCTGTATGTCACGGTTTTGGATGCGGCGAGTACAATTTTGGATGCGGCGAGTTTGGCTGATGAAGATGTCCCCTACCCGGGCGAATTCTGGATGTCGCAAGCGTTGTTGGATGCGGTTTTGGATGGTACAAGCATTGAATGCTACAACTTGAACGCTTTGATAGTTCCCCTCCCGACTTGTGGGGGAAAGTGGCGGCTGGAGAGATTCCTAACCACACACCAAATTTGCACACAATCGGCTCTCCGTTGCAGAGTTTTGTGAGAAACCACTTTTCAACACCCCTCACGCGGCACGCGCCACGCGCAGTGGTAATCACCCACATGAGTCGGCACTGTCTCAAACAGGAAGGTTGGATGGGGCTGCTCAGCAAAGAAGTCCGCTTGTCAATCGGACGTGTGGTTGTAGAGATATGAGCTCAAATCGTCCCTACGGGTCGGGTCGAGCCCGGTCGGGTCGGCTCAAATTCAGATTTTTCCCATATACCACGCAAGGACGAGCTTGGAACTCAACCTCAAATAAGAATGTGTATCAAAACTACTGAATTGGATGCAAATTCAACCTGAAGAAGGCGATATGCTTTGAAAACCTGATGAAAGTTGTAATGGAACTGTATGATGCTGATTGAATCAAAAGGACTGTGCAGTGCTATTTCAATGGTGAGTCAAAACGGTATTTGATCAAAAAAAAATTAATTCTTTGAATCAGAAGGAATCATTTCTCAAAATGGTTATCCATGAATCAAACGGTGACTGAATCATTCATATTCAAAAATGAATTGTGATTGAATCCTTGCAAAAAAGGTGAATCAATAACCAGTCTGGACTAACTTTAAGCTAATTCTCATTAAATTTTCCAGAATTTAGACTTGTTTCTCTGATCACTTATGTCTCTGCATCCAATACACACTCAATCATGCATTCACATCCATGGTCCATAAGTGGTAGGCCTAATAGTTTAATAAGGAAAAGTTAAGGGGATATTTCAATTTTTCCCTCTGCATCACCCCAACGAGCCCGCCCCCTTTCACACACAGTGTCCCAAAATTTAATTTGTGCTTGGGTGTCAAGAGTGGAAAATTCAAGCAAAAAAAAGATGAGAGTGGAAAATTATGTAGAAAATAGTACAATATTGATTTCTGTTTTGAATATGGAAAGCAATGGTTTTCGTTTAAATCATGTACTTTTAGTCAATATTTATGTCAGAATCAATATCACAATTCCTAATTTGGGAGTGGAAAATTCAATCCTAAAATGGGGGAGTGAGAGTGGAAAATAATTCACATTTGAGTGTCATTTCTCACTCAAATTGACATATTTTGGTGACACTGTCCACACACACACGCAGGATAGTCCATGACTGTTAGTGTTAAGTGTTAGATAGAGAGATGGATATATTTTGATTCTGGACACTATGTCCATTGCCACAGGGTATCATTCATTCATACAACACATCAGTCCTACCTCATACCACAATCAGACAATAATACCACCTTAAGTTAAGACCACCTTAAGTTAAGACCACCTTAAGTTAAGACCACCTTAAGTTAAGACCACCTTAAAGGGACTGTCCCACCTTTGTGAAAGTTGTCGAATCATACTTAATTGTATGTCTACATGTCAGGCGAGGTCAGCTGAACATGTTCGTGAACTTTCTTTCCGAAAAAATGTTTATCTTGAAAGATATTCAACTTTTAGTTTTAAGCGAAAAGTTGGGTTGGTGACGTTACTTTTTTTTAATAACAGGGAAATCCTTTGTGCTGCCAAATATATGGCACAATTTTTTGTCGACATCTATTGCGCATAAAAAGCGAACCACCCAGTGTCTAGATTGGCTTAGATTGCGAACCACCCGGGGATCGCTAAATGAAAGACGAAAATATTCCAAGGCTGACCTTAAAACAAGTCGACTATCATTACCAGTTGGGTGAAGAGACAACGCACTCGGTTTAGAGTCCCTATTCAAATACACATGGGCCTTATTTTTTACAGATGTCAAAATGAAACTCGAATATCTTTTTAATTAGATCATTGTGGTTGTTTTAACTGCTACCATACTTTATTTCAATGCCTAGCCATAAAAATGGCTATCTCAACTCAAATATAATGTTAAGGTGGGATAGTCCCTTTAATCCAAATATACCAAAACATTAATTAACCAATTGTAGGACAAATTAAAATATATTACTTTTAAGTCACTAAACCTACAGTCACCGCCAAGGACGAATCTCTATGCATTGATGTCGAGTTTGTCGAGTTGTGAGCAAATTAGGCCTATTTCCCGCCATTATTGAGGAACATCTTCATTACGTATTTGTATGACGTCATGCGTCATCTGAAAATTGTGGTCAGCATCGCAGGATTTTCATCAAATACTGGTCTATGAGATACTTCATTTTCATGTTTTATCGATATCAAAATTACATAAAAGTGATACCAGTGTGCAGAGAATTGCTTACGCATTTATTGGACTGGTATTTTATTGAAATCTGTTGCTTGTTCTCCCCATAATCGTGCAATATATTTAGGGGTGTTTAGGGGGCATGAGCGCCTCGGGAGGCGGAAGGATGCCGAAATTCGCTGATGTATTTTTTTGTATTATATTTTGTGTTTTTGTTATGCTTCGGTCTTTTACCTGATTAAATGATCATTTCTCTTTTAAGGATATTTATTTTTGTGTGACTTTTTCAGTGTTTAGTTTATTTATAATTTGGAGTTTAGTTTGGTGTCTTTTCCCCTGTTCCAGCGATGATAAAATTTTAAAAATAAGTTCATACCAGTTGATGAAAATATAATGGAAATACAACATTGCTTACATAATATTGGTAATGTACGAAATCCTTAGGCTTTAGGATTATATTACCAGCTACGTTTTAATCAATTTTGTAATCAATTCGTGTAAAATCAATTTGTCAAAATCAAAATCAAAATGTAAAATCAATTTTGTATTACTTGGGGGAATTCCGTCATCCCCTCCCATTTAATATCTTGTCATCGCAATTACGGCGTCGCTGGTGGCCATCGTTTCCGTCATTTGGAAAAACTGGCTGTTGCGGTGAGACGCAATGTTTGTGGGCATATGACTGGTAGGTATCACATGATTTGACGTTGACCTTGGATACAGGGCCTGCTGTTGGTGTTGGTGACGACGTGAGGATTGCATTGAAGGTCACTGGACACTGTAAGTTGAAGTAGGTGTGTTCTGTAGACTGTACCATACATAAAGGGTTGGTAGCATCAAGGTCTGTATAAATAGCATAAAAGCCAGGTGAGGTAAATGCTATTCTGCTCTCCTGTATGCTAAGACGACTGGTCATTGGACAGGATTTGCCACTGCATTTTTGACATGACATTTGTCATTTGTTTATTGCAAAACTTTGCCTTCTAATGGTATTGTCTCAGATTTGGATTGTAGTGGAATGGAATGGTAATAGTATTTTATTATGGCTACCACCACAGTCGTGTTGGTGGTAACTGGTAGGTAACTGTTCCCATTATGTTTCATTGTTGCCATACCCCTTTAGCAATGTTTGTATACATAAAACACAATGAAATCAAAATAATATATTTCAATCATGGATCTCAATCGGTGCATGCCGCACACACGTTAACATGCAGTGTACTCCGGCAGTTCTCACTTCTCCATGTAGGTCCATGGGTACATAACATAGCAAGCAGGAATACCATGGCACAAGCACATATATCATCTTCCACTTCTTCCAGCTTCCGTCTAAATTTCATGACTTCCTACATAATAAAGATGATGATATTTAGGTTGATGGGTGAGCTGTGTTGGTCACTTCATGCCCAGGATACAGCTTCCTCCAGATGAAGGTTGAAAATACAACATTGCTCATAACTCTCGGCATTTAGATGCTTGTTTCTTATTGTGGTGACCAGCAATTAGCGACACAAATCCAGTGAGGATGCCATAATTGTGAATTAATTGTGAATTAGGGATGCCAAAATTACTCTGAGTTAGGTGCTATTTTTTCCGTAAATAGTGAATTTGGCCACACTGACCCCAGGTCACCTGGAATGGCGTTAATATCCATTTAACAAGCCGTCCAAATACGTATTCGTTGTGTTACCGGCCGATTGTGTTCAAACTTATACGAAATGTTGGTGTCTATGAGTATATTCGGACCCTGATAGCATTTATCGCTGAGGACAATAGTTTGACCTCGGGAGGTCATATAGTGCCCGCGAGGTCAAATATCGAGTACCGCATAACTTTTTCCCTAAAGTACTTATCGAGGTCGTATCAACGGCTAAATATTCACACCAGCCTATAAACGGTTCACAACGAGTGATTTGACCGTCTCTGGTCATCGGTTGACCTCAGGTCACAACATAAGTTACCATTATGGCCTATGGGAGAATGAACAGTGTACCACATAATGTTTTTTATCTCTCCAAAAATCACTTAGAGAAACCATTCTACCACCATCGT